>CM019745.1:17256187-17311187 GCA_009761775.1 Ficus carica
TATCAATTCGTTACACCATCCTTGAAATTATCATTATCTTCATCTGTAGCAAAAATAATATTATAAAAATAAGACATGGAAAAGAAAAACGTAATTTAAGATAGTAATAAACTATTAATTTTCAATTAGTGGGTTAGAATGTCAATTTTTTTGTTAGTGGCAGTGGATTATTGATGTAAAGAAAAGTTGGATAAGGACATACTTTGAAGTCACTCATTATTAATCTAAATTACATCTATGATTTTTTTTTTTTTTTTTTTTATTTTTTTTGCTCTCTAAGCAAAGCAAAAAAAAAAGTAAAAAAAATAATAATAAAGTGGTGAATTCTCAAGTCTCAACTAAAAGCACTATAAATTAAGCTAATTGAGAATAAAAAGGACTAATTAGATTTGAAATCAAATGCTTTTACTGTGCAATCACGGACATAATAATTCAATAATAAAAAACTTCGGATATAAACAATATTTTGCTCTATTGATAAGTAAAATTGTATTAGTTATTAAACTAATTTTTTAATGATTTAACTAGACTTAGTTTTGCATATTCGAGTGCAAATTTAATATACACGCTTATAAATTACATCATTAAAAAAGTAATCAAATAATTTCTTTTTTAAAGAATAATCCAACATCAAATACTATAGAATGAACTTACTTTTACGAAAAACAACAATAATTACAATAATAAAAAGAAAAAAGAAAAACCGTACAGGCAAACTTTTAAGCAAAAACAGCAGATGAAGAGAAAAGTAAAGTAGCTTTTGGAATCTAGAATGTCTTCCAAAAAGAAACCCAGATGTGAAATAACATTTTCTTTCATAAAAACTTTAAAAATAAAAAAATAAAATGAAAGAACAAATTTGAGCAGAAGTGATAGAATAACAGTACCTGAAAACTTGAACGTATTATTCTCAGAAACTTCAAAGGCAAATCCCAGGAATATAAGCAGAGAAGAACAGAAAATGTTTGGCAGAACTAAAAGTAGAAGAGAAGAAGAAGAACGTCTTGAGAAGTGAGAATTTCTCTTAAATGAGCATCGAAAACTATGAAAAAACAAACCAAATTAAGAATGCTCGAGAAACGAGAATATGACTAAACCATTGGACTTCCCGGTGAAGAATAGCATAAATGAACTTCTTTTCTTGAGAGAAAAAAAAAAATGACTGATTGTTTTTTATTTTATTTTAAATTATCTAAAATAGACCCACATCCACATGTTTCTCGAGGGGACTCACGGAGATGATAAAAAAAAAGAAGAAGAAGATCTCAAGTCCAAAACATCAAAAACCCAGAAAGAGAAGAGAAGAAAGAAGAGAGTGGGGATTTTTGGAAATGATAAGAAAATAGGGAAAAGAAAGAAAGACAGAAAGAAAAAATTTGAGAAAAGTAAGGAAACAAAAAGGAAAAGATTCTTGGGAGAAGAAGGATTTGGAAGGTAGCAACGTTGGGAAAAGAGAAGAGTAAAAAGCAAAACGAAAGGGAACAAAGGATACGGTTGCATTATTTGCGTGTGATGGATGGGGATGGGTGGGGGATGGGAGATGGGGAAAGGGGTGGTGGTGATGCGTTTATTTTTGTTGGTTGTGGGGACGAGAGCAAAGGGAAACGGGATTGTTGCTATAGTTACTTTTGCCTTTTTGGCCTTGTGGGCATTTTGTGTGTTTTGTGCTGTTATTGTCTTGTGTGTGTCGTGTACAGTCAAACAAAGTTGTGAAGTGTTCAGAACCACACACACTTTTTCTGTCCTCTCTCTATATACTCTCTCTCTCTCTCTCTCTCTCTCTCTCTCTATATATATATATATATATAATATGTTTCTATATATTATTTTTGGATTTGGAGATTCGTATAAAAAGTAAAGCATTTCTTAAATAAATGTTTCAAGCTTCACAAAATTTGAAAATAGTCGCTTTCTTATAAAAAATATATATATGACTTAGTGGATATAGTCAATTAAGTGATTGATATATATTTATATTAATTAATCACAAAATATGGTGTTTAATTAGTATTTTAATAATTACTAGTTTTTTCTTTTTAAGTTCGATCTTTTTTTTTTAATATGTGTACAAAACATGCATCTAACTTAATTTCTTCAAAAAAATATCACTAAGCTTTGTTTTTTTATTTGTTTTTTCAACTGTCAGATTTATATATAAAAAAAAAAACTGTTTGTTCTTTTTTATATATTACTTTTCTCATTATCATGTAGTTTTGACACTATTCAATATTAAAATAAAATAAAAAATACACTATAAAGATGAAACCATCATAAAAAGGCCATTTGGATTTTTGGATTTAAGTTGTCTGTTAATTAAGAGAATTATATTTTCTACGCTAATGCTATGTTGGTATTGCTTATTATTAAAAAATAAAAATAAAAATAAAAAAGTTTGTATGTTAGATATTGTATCATTTGAGAATGTCAGATATTGTATCAAATTTCATGCTTGGATTAAACAATAAGCAAATTTAATGACTCTTATAAATGCAATGAAAAGGCTGCATTTGTTCGCGAAAAACAGTCTTAAACCATACCTCAGATGTAAAAGTGAAAGGTGTTTCTTTATTTTTTTATATAAAAAAAAAAGTCAGTATGATATTTATTTCATGAAATATAATGTTGAAAATGCCTAAGGATAAAATATTTTATTAAACCAGTATTATATCTTTTAAATTTTTTTAAAGTAGTATATCTTCTTCTTTTTTAATTTAAAAGTAAAGGATTCAAACTCTTCACCTTATAATAAAGTTTGATTTTAAATTATCACTACACTAGTAATGCCTACAACCACAATATACTATTCCTTTCTATGATTGTTAAATTTAATTTTTAAACCATTTTTTTTTTTTACATGTCATGGTCCTATGTATGATTGATTATTTAAAACATTAATTTTTTTACATAGTATATATATAGTAATGGTTTTGTATCCGATACTGGATACTATCTGACACTTGTAACTTTCTGTTTAAAAACTTGTAACAACTAGTTGATTGATATGCAACTTACTATTTAGAATATTTTCATATGATATTAGTTGAAAAATGTTACATTAAAATCTCATGATTAATACAACGTACAACAAAAAATTACAATTGTCGTATAAGGAGGTATAAGGAGGATGCTTGATAGCAGTCCCTCCTTTTATATAAAAATATATATACACATATATAGTTGGGTTTCATGTGGGATAACCTGATGGAACCAACAAAGGTGGTACGGTTGTTGCACCTGCCCCGCATTCTAATTCTAAAGGGGTGGGGGTCTTAGGTAAAAGCACAATTTTTAAGCTAAAGAAAAGGCACCACAACCACTATCTCGAGTCATGACCATTTGGTAGCTCCACGAATGGATTTCTTTTGTTATTCTCAATTAACTACACTTATGTATTCTTCATTACGTAGACGTCTTACGTCTAACCTTCTTTTAATACTATTCTTTATTACATGCTTCTAACTTATTATTATTATTATTGAGGACGCATAGATGTATTGATGTGGATTTGTTTAGTTCTGTTTGACAAAGATTTTACTTTGTTTTTGATCGGTAGAAAAATAAAAGTATAAATATTGTGACTTTTCGATAAGTATTTGAGAATTGAATTTTTAAAAGAATTTATAAAGTCAAAATAATATTAAAGTCTAATTTGAATTATTATACAAGTTTTATATTATACAAGTTTTAAAGTCTATTCAGATAAACTTTTTTTTCCCTAACTTTGACAATATAAAGTTTTTCTAGAAATTGGAGTTCTTTTGACGGATCATTTAAAAGCTTTCAAAAATTACTTTTGGATACAAGAAGTCAAAAGGCAACTTGTAGGTCCGTTTGGGGACTATACTAACATATGATTTGGAAAACTATTTTGTCTTTTTCTTCAACTTAAAACTATTTTTAACTATTTATATTTTCAAATATCTACAGCAAATTCAAACTTTAAACATCTATAACTTTGTTATTTTAAGTCTAAATGATTTTTTTTTTAATTTGTATAAAATTTGGATAGTAACGAAACAAAATCCATATTGATTATTTTTTCTGAATAAATTTTAAAATTTTAAACTTTTTCACTCCAAACACTTTTTTTTTTTTTTTTCCGATCAAACACATATTTTCAAATTAATCTCATTTTAAATCCAAAACACATCTCCAAACACAAGCCTTTGACAAACAATATCAAACAGACCATTGCGTGTTTATAAAAAATAAAAAACAAAAACAAAAAAGGTGGTGTAAAACCCATATTGTTGATCAACGTATAATATAAATACCAAGATGAAAATTTTACAAAACTATAAAATTAAATGATTAAATTGCTTAAACAATATTTCTGACAAGTCAGTGTTATTTCTTTTTTAAACTAACGAGCGAAAGCAACTAGCATTAATACTCAAAAGAATATCTCAATTAGGTTAGGACCTTTTTCGAAACTTATCATGCATCAGCTATAGTCTAATTGTAATATTACATCTGATTTTATCTAAAGATATAGAGTGAATCCCGATCTTAAGTTCAATATATATATATATATATATATATATACACACACACACCATCTTGGGATGATGAGATAACAAAGAAAAAGGTACATGCAAAATTGAATAAAAGCTTGAAGAATGCGTTCATTTGATTAATTCAATTATTAAAAAATGACAAGTTGCAATTCAAAATCATTTGACATTTCTGGTAGTATAATGTACCATATTATACATTTGCAAACAAAATCTAATAAAGATATAGTAGATCAAGGTCGTACACTCTCAGTAAGGATTTTTTTTTTTTAAACCTCATTGTGGGAAAAAAAAATTTCTTCAAAGAAAACACTAGAGAAGAATTGAGCTTGAAAAATTTTCACCATGGAGATAATTAAGAAAATATAAAAGATTACCAAATGAGCAATTTTCGAAAACAATAGTAAACTACTCAAATCAGGAAAAAGAAAAAGAAAGCAACTCAAACTTGCATATATTCTTTACATTAATTTTACACCAAAAGCATCAATTTCTAAGCATAGACTAACAGTAATTTCAGTGTAGAGTTTAAATCCCCTATATTTAAATTCAAAAAAAAAAAAAAGTGAGAAACAAATCCGCTTTTAGACGAAAAATTAGGAGTTAATATGAAGTAGGAATGTACTTAATTAGAAACGTTGAAAAGGGACGAAAGTTACTATTTATCCGTAACTGTGCTAAAATTCTTGAATTAAATGGTCAAAGACTCAAAGTACCAATAATTTATCGATAAATTCTACATTAATTAACTTGACCAATAAAAACTGTATGGTATTTTTTGAGTTTGGGATTTGGGGATTTAAACTCTATATCTTATGGTGAAATCAGATGTGAATTTGCTACAGACTATGTCTACAACCACTGTTGATAGGTAGCCGCCCCTTGACATGGCCTGATTCACTAGTGACAATTTACACAATTTCAGATATTTGAATATCAAATTACTAGTCAAGATTATCCATGTCTACAATTATAATCTCTAATATTGAAAAGTATCTCTACATTCAAATTAAAATAAAATATTTGTATTTTAAATATTAGTTCAAGGTTATCTCTTAAAATGTTATAAATACATAGTAAATGACCTTTGGAAATCTTTAGTCACGTTATACATATTATACTACTTGTAATTTTGGAAAAGATAACGAAACCCCAAGCACCAAGAGAGGACGTAACCAATTAATTTGTGGTGAACCTTCATAAATCTATATGTTCTTTATTTTATGCATTCTTTACTTTTATTGTTTTGTGTTATCTTGCATTCGTGATAGTTATCGAGGATTCCTATTACCGCAGGATTTGTTAATCGAGTTTTACCCGTCAATAACCACATAAACACTCTATATCCGTATTGACTATAAATGACTCGTACATCTTATTTTAATCGAAAGTGTCAAATGTGTTTTTTTTTTCTTTGGATATGTAAAAAAATGACATTTTTGAACTTCTTTTAATAAACGTCTCAAAATTTGCTAAATTAAAAGATAATCGTTGTCGCAAAAATACCAATAAGTGATAGGGTTTTTTTCTTTTTTCTTTTTTCTTTTTTCAGAAAAAAGCTTTTTTCATCGTAAAAGAAGTTTATTTATTTAATTAATTAGAGTTGTTAATTATTTCACATCCAACTTCTTATTCGTGCATACTGGCCCGATGAATAGATCATGATTTCTTTTGCATTTCTCATGTTTGGGTCATTAGCACCGGAAGTCTTAAGCTCCCCACAACTCTCTCTCTCTCTCTCTCCCTCTCCCTCCTTTTTAACCTATTGGTTTTATTACACGCGTTTCGTGCGTGCAGAAGACACAAACAAAACAATAATTATAACAATAAAAAAAAAGATGTTGATTGTGCCACCACATAAGCATCTACGTGGCGCTTACGTGACAGTCATTGGATGCAAGACTAAAACATTTACTCACTCTTTTAAATGTAGGTAACATATATATATATATATATATATAAGAGTTTTTAAAGGCAACTGTGTTTTTGTAATTATGGATGGTTACAAGACAAAATTATAAAAAATAGAGCAAACATTAATTACATTTGATAATGTGGTCTTTTTCATGACTTGTTATAGCAGATTAAACAATCAATTTACTTTAAATATTAATTAAAAAATTATTTTTATTGGAGGTCGATAAATGAATATTAGGAATTCAAAATCCAATAATGAAATATAATTTTTATCTTTTCTAATTTTAATTTATTTTTTTATTCTGTTATAATTTTTTTTAAAATAAATTTCTTTCAAAATTTTCATATGGCCACTGCATTTTGATTGACTGATGCATTTGGAGGTTGTTCTTGTTCTTGTTTTTTTTTTTTTTTTTTTTTTTTTTTTTTACACAAAGGCCAAGATAACGCATACTTTTTTTTTTTTTTTTTTTTAATTACACAAAGGCCAATATAACGCATACTTTTTTTTTTTTTTTGCTAAGATTTTCCCCTAGAAACTGTTGGTTCGCTTCTCTAACGTGTTTGTCATAGTAGCTAATAGGATTCTCCATAATTTAGTTCTTACACTGAAATTTTTTTTCTTTAAAAAAAATAGAATTACAGAATAAGCAAAACAAAAAACAAAAAAAAAAAAAAAGTAGATTGAAAAAGAAAAAAAAATCTGGAATGTAAATGATGATTCAAAAATTAAAGAATAAATCTTTAATTTAGATTCTATTTAATTTAAAAAAAAATTCTAAAAAGTCATATCAACAAGTTAAGAATAAGTTGTCTATCCAAACTTGTATTTAATGACTTTTATATGTTTAAACTCATTAATTGTCATAATTTTTTTTAATCAACTACCCAATTCATTACAATCATCGGATTTGTATTTAAGAACTAAAATAACGATAATCACCGATGAATAAATATTAGAGTAACTATTAAAACCACACCCATATATATATATATATATATATCCATATATATATATTTTTGTTGTATAAGAATACATAGAGTCCCCTCCAAACCTCCCCTTAATTTTTTATTTTTACTTTTTTTAACGTATATATGGCCCCCTCACAACATATCTGATTTTGTCACTAAACTATTTTACTATATTTCTTCCCCCAAGTAATAGCTTAATGGCTTACAACAAACATGATTATCATTCAATTAAATTCCAGATCTCTTATCTTATCCTAGCCTTGGCCTGTCCTTAGGTTGGACTTATCTATCTTGTTATTTTATTATTATTTTCTTGAAGGGCAGGCCACCAACTGAATATTAACTGGTACTTCTAAATTTATGTGGCATTAATTAATAACAAAAGTTGCAGATTTTATATTAAAAGTGACTTTTATTGTAATTGAAAATAACATAATCCTTACACCTTTTTAAAACCACTACATTTATAGAATCTGCTTTCATCATGAAAATCTAATTTTCGTTTTCATGTGCACGTTCGTTTTCCATCCTAAGTTGTATCCACACCGATTTGTTTATTCTAATTTTTTCCTCAAAAGAAGAGTATATTGCATAAATCATCTATTCTAACAGTAAACTCGTATGACATTAAAAAAAAAGAAAAAATAGAAAAAAAAAAAGAAAAAGAAAAAGAAAAAAAGATAGGCATATTTTTAGTCTAAAAAATTAAACACTTAAATAAGCACATTAATAATCGAACAGTACAATACTCTAATAAAAACCTCTATAAATAACAAAAAAAAAAAAAATATCGAGAGAGCTCTGATACACATTTATCTATTACAATATTTGATCCCACATATTTTGCTTAATTTTTTATATCTCTTCTCTCTATTTATATGTAGATAACACTCTTTATCAAAAACTCTATAAATTTGAGGCTAATTCATGCACCGACACTTCGCAAAGGTTTGTGGCTGTAATCCAAAATCTTACACCTATGTCTATATATCTATACATAGAAATATATGTAAAGTGGCACATGCTTCATAAGGAGTGCCCATATCTTTTTGTCCTGGCTCTCTAGTCGGCAGTTGTACTTTGTAATGGAACGATGAGAAAAAAGGCAGATCCACTTCACGACGAAAATTAATTATAACTAAGATTAGGCTGTGTTTGTTAAAAGAAAAGACAATATAAAGGATTAAAATGTAAACACAAATTAGGTGGAGGATTATGAGTACTTTTATAATATTGTGTTTCCATAGAAATTCCCTCCTGTAATCACTTCATACTAAAAGAGATTAAAATTGAGGTAGTTTTATTAAAAAAAAAATAAATAAATTGTTAGGTTGGTCCTTAAACTTTAAGTTTGTGAAACTTTGATCCCTAATTTTTTTTTCATAAATGAAATACCTTTAAACTATTGAAATATTACTATAATAGTAATTCCCGTTCATTTTTAAACAAAATCCATTAATAATTTGGTCAAAAAGTGATACTAATTAACGGAAATTTTTTTTATAAAAATTAACGAAAATGATTATTGTAATATTATTTTAATAGTTTAGGGGCATTTTAGCTATGAAAAAATATCAGAAACCAAAGTTGCAATGCCCCTAAATATTAAAGTGTTGCTATAATATTATTTTCTGTTAACTTTTGAACAAAATCTGATATTTAACATCACTTTTTGACAAATTACCAATGGATCTTGCCTAAAAATTAACCGAAATAATTATTATAGTAATATTATAATAGTTTAGGAATATTATAGCTATAAAAAAATTATGAGGGACTAAAGTTGCACAAACTTAATAAATAATATGCCCCTTAAAAAAAAAAATTGAAATCTCTCCCTCAATTACTTCTCTCTCTTTTCTCTAGGGAGATTCTAACATGGGGTACACTTGCTTTACCCCATCAATGGGGAAAAGTTTATTAGCCGTCCGATTACCTTTCAATGGTGCAGATAATAAAATGACACCAAACAATTTAAAGGTGGTATGCAACGGATCACAACCGACAAAAAAAAATATAAAAATGAAAAAACAAAAAAAATACAAAACTCATATCTCTAACTTCTTACAAATCCCACCGGGCCCAGAGAAAGATGAGCCTTCAGAGGTGGCAGAGGAGTTTGGTCAGAGGAAAGCGCGATGTTTTCGGGGGGCTGTGGGAATGGGTAGTCGTACGACGTCCATGAGATTCCGAGGCCAGCGAAGCAGAGATCTCGGTGCCATGCGTAGGGAGGGAGGGAAGCACCATTGCATCCAACAATGGCACATAATTTGGGCCAAAGACATAATTCTCGATGATTATAAGATTAATTTCACAGTTACAATTACTCACGCATTGGAAGAGGAATAAGAAAAAGATTTTTTTTTTTTTAATGTAATCAAGTGTAAATTTTCTACGCTAGTTTTGGTGTATCTTTTCAAACTGAACCGTTAAAAACTAATTTGAGGATTAACATCGATGGGTAAAATTAAGTGTATCTCCTTTCTTCTGTCAAGAAATATCATAAATTTTGAAATCCTTCCGGTAATCATGTCCCTTCTTTGTCTTGCCAAACAAGCTCTAACAGTTCAAGAAATTAATGGTGTAGGTCCCATTTGGACCATTATATAGATATTGGTGTTCACGAGCTTGTATATTACAACCAAAAAGGAGCCACTGATTTGACTCTTCGACAAGAAAGAGGGCATTGTATAATTTATCATGGCCGAGTTCACAACCGTCTTGAAAGGAGTATAAAATAATTATTAATTCATCTTTTATCGGTTTAAGTTTAAAAATAGATTGATCAATCAACATGATATAAGAGTAAGAGATTTTGAATTCAAACCTCTTATATTTATATTATTTATCCCCTTTAATATTGTTATCACATATTAAGGAGTGTTATCATATAAAATTATTTATCACCTCTTATCAATTATTTGAGATGTATTAGTAAACTAATTACCTGCATAATCAAGTATAATCAAGTGATGGAATAATTATTTTCATTACGAACATTAATAATTCATCATGGCCGAGCCACATCTTGAAAGGAAAGTTTTTTCTTCTGGTTATGACTCTCAAAATTTTTTTTTAATTTCTATAAGATAAATGTAATGAATCTCATATAATGTAATGCTTAGAAAAATATATACAGAATATGCACATGCAGAAGATATTGAAGTACTCAGATCATCTACTTTATTTTTTGGTGTCTGAAATGTTGTTTAGCTGATCATATATTTATCATTTCAATTAAAAAAAATTCTAAATGTTTTTCAACTGATTTTTTTGTGCTTTTAATACATGAGTTTATCAAATGATGTGACATAATATATAATTGATTGAATAGACTAATCACATTTTGTAAACATGAATATACTTACCAATGGTCGATTCATCATAAAACAATATACAAAATTACCCAATATTGTAAATACTAATAAAATAAAAATTTTAAGTTAATAAAATGTGAGGTTTTTAATTTTTTAATTTTTATTTAATTTTTTGGAAAATGGATATTGATTCTTCTGAGTTTCTAAGAGAGAATATAAGGTGATGGTTTTTTTAAAGGCCCAAAAAAAAAAGGGGGGGGGGGGGGGGGTTAAGTAGAGAAAAACAAAAAGAAAACGCAAGCTTTTAAAAAACAAAAGAAATAAATTGACTAATATATTATATAATGTATAAAATAAAGTATTTTTTATATAAAATATAAGTATATAGATTGGATTGGATTTATTGGATTTTCAAAATTCAAATCTATTATCCAATCCAATTCAATTGGATGAGTCAAATAATCATCCATGTCCGATCCAATAGTGTTGGGATATCCAAAATTTTGTAGATGGATTGGATCGGTTTGTCTTCTATCCACCTAATCAGTTTACTATAATAATCATGCTAATTCATCTTAATTTCGATATGATTTTAGGTCTTTGTGTTTATGACTTGAGTCCTTTGATATACCATGCATGAAACAACAATAGCTGCAAGTTTGTATTCCTCTAGACATGCCTCTTATATGAAGAGTCAATTTTATCTACTCAAAAGGATTATTCAGGTATTAGAAAGCATATAAGATCCCAAACATTTGGTCACTTGTTAATTGAATGATTTATATATATATATATATATATATAAGGATTATAATTTGGCTATTCTAAAGGTACAAGGATTGAAGTTTAGGATAAAATGTATTGGAAGGTAAAACATAATATAGTATTAAGATGATCACAAATAACTTATGGAGATGTTACATAGATGATGTATCATGGACGAGATTACTTGGATAATTTAAAAATGTGGGATATAAAGAGTGTCATTCTGGGTTTTTAGTGAAGTAATACCGAAATTAAGAATTACATAGAAGTCGACTCAGGATTGAATTGGATTTAAACTATTAAAACTATAACAATATATGTCCAGCAGACTCTTTGCTAACTCTCAAACTTCCTTGGAAATCAAGTTGGTTAATATTAAATCGGGTAAGTGGAAGGATTGCACAAAAATCTGAGATCAAGCCTTGTCCGCTCGACTGATGGCAAATATCCAGTCAACCGGTCGTGTCTGTGTAGTTGACTAGATGTGCGTGTTTGATCAACCAGACGTCCTATAGCACGTTCATGTAGAGGTAAGCTTTTCTGATATTTTTTACATAATTAATTAGCTAACTATATATATATATATATATATATTTATTTATTGGAATACCAACTAAGTTTTTTAAATAGAAAATAACCCTAGCAAACTTATTTATTTTAAATGGGAAACTTAGTATTAGATTATTCAAAATTGTGAACAAGAGATAAACGGCAGAGCTTCTAACTACAACTATAAATATACCACTTATGGTTCTATTTTCTTTCTAGATTATAAGAATTAAAAGGAAGATGTTATTGGAGACTTGAGAAAAATAATTGATTATTCATCTTCAGCAAAAAATTGTTCTCGGTGCCCCTGTGGTTGAAATAGAAGGCCATTATTGGATTAATTGAAGAGATATTATGGTATGCCCATACGCACATTGATTTAGTGAGAGTAAAATTACAAAAATGCTAGTTGGTTAAGGATCTTCTTGGAGCCGCACTTAAGGAAAGCTCTAGCACAAATGTGGTTCCTATTTTAAGGAAGTATGATAATAATATATTTATTTATTGATTGCAACGTGAATTTGATTTATTACCTTACTTAAAAAACAAGTTACCTTCCGTTGCATACTTTTTCAACAATCAAATATATTGTGTAAAATGAACAAAATATATTTATATATATGGTAAATTAAAGTATATTATCGAGAGTTCAGCTTCCCATTTTTAATAGGGCAACACCGAAGTTAATAATTAAATAGAAAATCGACTTGAGGTTGATTTGACTAAAAAAAATTGGTGCTTATAGATGTCCAACATGTATCTTTACAAACTTATAAACTCATTATGTAATTGATCAAGTTATTTCTAAATGAAAACTAGTAAACAAAACAACTGCACAGAATGATATAATTAGGACTTGTACAGTCAGCCGATGACACACTGTAACATCCCCTTAGAAGAATGGCACAGTTTACTATCATTAACATAACATATACTAGAGTATCTGTGGTAAATAATAATTATGTAACCAATAAAATATCTATATCAAAATAATGCAAAAATAGGAATATAATTTTTCTGTTAAATAATACATACTAAGATATTAGATTTCATTCAAACTCACGAAAATTAAAAAGAACTATTTATTTTCTGTTGGTTCTCTCAAATATTTTTTGAGTATTAATTCTTGAAATATGTATATAAGTGATGGGTTTTGAGCCTTCCCAGGTTTCAATATTAATCTTTTGTGTTTTAGAGTTTTTAGATTTAATATATATTGTGGATTTTTTTCAACTATTTGCGAAGTTCGAATATACATATTAAACGCAAACCGCATCACAAGGGTGAGAGATAGAAGCAAAGCACAACATAATAGAAGAAAATCATTCAAAATTAATAAGAAACTTAAGTAGTTTTCAAATTGATAATTTAGAGATATATATATATATATTTATTTATTTATATAAGCAGTAGGGACAAAGAAGCATGGTATTTTAATTCTTCTTTTAATATGACTCAGGTAATTGATAGATCGGAGTTTAATCGGGAGTACTGTAATGAAACTGAAGGTTGAAAGTGCAGATATAACAAACAAGTTTCAATTCTTTCCTTTTCATTTTCAAGGAGAATGTTTCATGGAGATAAAAGATGAAATTCTGTAGGATTAGAAAAGGTACTCTTCATCAATGGAAGAGTTAATGTTAGCATTAGTTGGAAAGTGGAAAGCATTTAGGTTATTAACGAAAAGAGATTGAGGGCGAAACAGTACAGTTCTTTGATAATTTATAGCAATGATATAAGCGAGTTTTTGGATAATTGAGGCTTTAGGAAATCGATATCAAATCGATTTATAATTATCTATTAATGGAAAACTTGTGTTCCGATTTGGTAGTTGAATTGATAGGGAAATTAGGATTTAGAACACTAAGCCTTCGTTTGGTGTTACGGTTGGAGTTGAAATTTTTAAGTTGGAGTTGATTGACTTTATAAAAACTAATTATAATTTTTGTTGACTTTTCAGAAAAAGATAAAAACTGAGATGAAAAATTTAAGTTCGAGTTGAATCACCAAACGAAGCATAAGAAAATAGACGAGGAATTAGTTTACAATGTCCCATATTGACTTTTGTGCTTCTAATCATTTGTGCATCTTTCTAAATGTTGATTCTCAGTACTTAATAATTGAAGCAATGGAGTAAATAAAGATTCAAGCACTAAGAAAGGAGATGAGGTATTAGTTTGCAATATACCATATGGATATACCATAAAGATTCAAGCACTAACAAACGAGATGAGGTATTAGTTTGCAATATACCATATGGATATACCATATTGTATTTCTCAATGTTGATTCTCTGTGCTTAAAATATTTTTTAATTTGTAAAAAAGTGTTTGGAATTCATGATTTACAACAAAAAAACTGAATATGAGAAGGATTGAAAGCTGGCTTAAAGTAAACATTAATTTTTATTTTTATTTTTTTTCTTGTTTATGCTTTGGTCACAAATTAATCTACTACTTTTTTGTACCTATCCTTGTCATATTATCTCAGCTTTGTTTTTTGTTTTTGGTTGTTTTTTTTATGACCCATTGAGCATTAAGTTTCATTATGGAACTATTATGGTACGTCTCTTGGTGTGCACCAACCGATTTCAAGGAAGAATGTTACTTATTTTCTGTTATGTTTTTATTTTGTGATGGGGTATACCTTGTTATATAATCAAGGAATGTTGATGAATAAGGATTAAAGGTGGATTAATCAAAATATTACAGATAATGATTCTTGGAGTTCGGTCCTTGGAACCATTATTAAAGCTATTTATTGAGCTGTTAAAAAAAAGGTGAAGTTGGTTAGTTTTTTAGTATAATGATTATGTACTTCTAGAAAAGAGAGATCAGGGGAAAAAGATTAACTACTTCTCAGTCATTTTTTTTTATTTCTTAATTAGTAGATACATTCCTTAGCAATCATGTTATCTCAATCTGTACCTCATCATGACATCTCTGTATGATTTGAGTTAGCCAAATAAAGTGTAGTTAGCCAATGATGACTGCATATGCATGCTTGTTTTTTACGGCTTGATCAAAATTAACCTTGTTCTTTGAGTATATATGTGCTGCATTTCCTATTTCACATGTGTTATGAAAATCGTTTCAGCTTTTTTTTTTTTTTTTTTTTGGGTGTGTGACAACATCTTATGATAACTTGTTCAATTAGGGGCATAAATTTTTGCTATAGTCATTAAATGCAACAAAATTAGCTACCTACTTAGGATCATTACGTTATCGGATTAAGCTTCGGGGGAGATGTGCATTCCAGCTTCGGGGGAGATGTGCATTCCGGTCTTTAAAGGTGATGGTTTAGGTACTAAATATTCCCGACATCATTTAACAAATATACTTTTGGTGGTCCTATTTGTGCTTTACTTACAAAACCAAATTAACTTCTTTCGATAAGAAACCATCCTTACCGACACCAAGGCACATTATAAGTTCAATTACACAACACTAAGATGTTAACCTCTTCAAGAAGAGCAAAACTTAATCAATTTATAGATCATATTTTTGTCCCATTTTGGTTTTTTCGAAATTGTGTGATACATTGGATTAAAAAAAAAAAAAAAATTTTTGTGTTATACATCCTTCATGTTTTGTAATTGAATTAGAAAAAGGTGACTTTTTTTTCTCTTCTGTTTTATGTAAGATGAATATTTATTCATGCATTTTTGCTGCTTAAGGCCAAGTGGTATCAATTATATATATTATTTGAGAGGTACGATATGCTATGTTGATGACATCTATTTTCAAAGTCATTTTAGTGGTTCTAAAAGTACCATTCTTGTTCAATCCATGTAGACTTAACTTGTTATTAAAACTTTTGTTCTGCTTTATATGCTCATATATTACCAAAGATCATACAATGCAGCAAACAAGCAGCTAGCTTAAGGCATCAATGTCGATCAAATCCAGGAATGAACAGGTTCTATGTAATCTCTGCAATCGAGTCAGTAATGCTGAATCCAGAAAACAGATCATATATGTAGACAATTTGCTTACAAGTTGTATGTTTCAATGAAATTTATTCGACATTTTATTTCGTTCTCTTGTTTTTCTATATGATATGCAATGTCTGCAATCAAGTCATTGAGAGTACTCATATTAAATTAAAAAAATATATCTTAGTTGTTTCTTGAGAATTGTCTGTACCACTATGATATGAAAATCACGCTTAAATTTTTCACAGCAGTGAACCATGCATTTGAGTTCTGAATCTCTAAAAGTTTTTAGGGGGTGAACCATGCATTTGAGTTCTGAATCTCTAAAAGTTTTTAGGGGGTGTTTGGTGTTTGAGTTTGAGTTAAGATTTATAAGTTTAAATAGTGATTTTGATTGACTTTTTCAGAAAAGACAAAAAACTTTTAGGGAAAAAGACAAAAATTAAGTTGATGGTGGTGAGTTTAAACTCACCACCCAAACGGAATGTAATATTCATATAATTCATTCGTGCATCACAGAATCTGTAGACCCCAAAAAAAAAAAAAAACCCCCTCAAATAAAGGTTATAGAGTATTAAACCTTGAACTAAAATGATCCAACTGTATGTACTCATTCACTTAAAAATTAGTATATATATATCAATAAACATATTCGTGCGTAAACACATATACAATGTGCATATATTGTAGCTTAAATTTTCTTTAAAATTCAAGGGATCAACTGTTAAATTAATCCTTATTCATTCACATTGGAATAGAACTCTCTCCTACAATTATGAAGCATGTTTCTAGGTTTTTTTTTTTTTTTTTTCATGTAAAAACAGACCAGAAGAAAACTTTTCTTAATACACTAACAAATTTTAGCAACTAAAAGAAAAACAGTGTACATTATTTTTCATTCTTGTTACATAACGTAAAATCAAGAAAGAAACTAAACCAAAATGGAAGTGCAAAACAAAAATTATTCCAAGGAATATGTTACTTGGATCCATTTTCCTAAATTGATAAAAGAAAAACTTAAGGGAGAAAAAAAAAAAAAAAACAATAAAAATAAGAGATATATTCCTTAAAAAGTTCATTGGCCCAATTCTGGTGAAGAAATAGTAAGATGATAACGCACGTCTTTTTGATTCTTCCAACATGGTGGATGTAGTTAATAGTGCAAGTCTCTCTATTTCTCTTTATCATATGTCCAATAGATGAGTGGGATTGTGACCTTGGTGGCCCAGCAACCATTTCATTGAGTTGATAGGGATAGAGCTGCACTTTTGTATTATATAAGATATATGTTTTATTCTGACCAATATATATATATATATAACTACATAAAAAAATATTTTGTATCGATAGACAGACACATTATGCAATTATAATCTTGGTCCGGCCTGAAATTAAGGGATTCCTTGAAGGTTAAAGAAAGAATGTTGATGTCTTTAGAAGCAGTTGAAAAGGAGGCCCCACTAATCGAATGGAGCTGGTGACCTTTTAAAAAAGCACCTTTTTTTTTTTTTTTTTTTTGTCAGTATCGGTTTCAATGGTTATTCATAAATGGATAAAGTTATTTTAGCTGTGTGATATAGCTTAGTTTAAAAAAAAAAAAAAAAAAAAAACATAAAAACATAAATGATAATTAATGAGATATACATTTATCGATATAATTTTGATAATTAATTACTTATGGTTACTGAAAACTCGTACATATACACATATATCATATCACTCGTTAAATTTACATGTTTTTTTAAATTTATTTGTTTTTTGTTGAAGTGATTCTAATGCAATTGATGGTATACAACTTTATAGTGCAAATGAGATACTTATGAGCATCCACGGAGCTACATGGAACTTATTGGGGGCATGTACCACCACTCAGTTTTATCTTATTTATAATTTAAGTTATATGGTTTCTTAATTTTTCAAATGTGCCTTATTTAAAAACTTTTTTATCAAATGTGCCGCCATTTAAATTAAAGCTATTTAACTGTTTTTCTTAATCCTAGCCACTATTTTTTTTTTCCCTCAATAATCTCAGCTATGACTTCTTTATTTTATTATCCACTTTCGTTTTCTAGTACCTATAGAAAGAATAACAATAATGAGAAATTAAAAAAAAAAAATTATCAGTGCTCGCTAAAGTAAATTCCTAACTCCGTCTCTATTTACAAGATACTTTTAATACCTTACTAAATAATTTTGTTTTGAATGTTGAATGACTAGATTGCCTTAAACAGCTACTACAATCCAAAACTGTGGTCTGTTTTTATATTAATCTGAAATCTGAATTTCATTAAAGCACTAAAGCATAATTCGGCTATGTGGTTGCATACAATTGTACACAAGTTCATTAAAAGTGAAGAATTCAAATCCCCTATCTCCAATTCCGCAATGAAAAAAAAAAAAAAAAAGTTTGGCTCTTCATTAAGCTTGATTATCTTTGATAACTGAACAGACGCAGGTTATAATCTCCTCCAAATTACAAAAAAGTTTAACAAAGCTGTTTCTTTCTTCTTCTTCTTCCTCTTTTTTTCCTTTCTTTGTTAAGTTGTTACTGCTTAAGTAGAGCTTCCTCACTGGTGTTGGGACTTGGGGCTGTTCTTAATGACATCACTGGCGACTTGGGCTTGTAATTGGATCCCAATGGCAGTGATACTGACAAGTTGGCTTTCGTTAATGGTCAACAAGGCCACAAATATCTTGTCCTTACACTACTAGGGCTTTTGGTTTCACTTCTTAGAGATGACAAAGGCTTATGAGGTATGTTTCCAACCTAAAAAACTCAACACATTTTTATTTTTTATTTTTTCTAAAACACCAACAAAAAGTTTTACTAGTTATGGAAATCAAACAATTCCAATTAAAAAAACTCAACTTCAATCTCTACACCCAATGCATGCTTAATCTTTAGGTTCTTTATCCAACACACTAACCCGCCCCGCCCCAACCCCTTTCAGGGGGTCACTTCATTACCCGACTATATCAAGATGGGTTGAAATCTTTGATAGGCTAGTGAAAGTAATTTTTCCAAAAGTTCATGGACTAATTTTTCTAAATCAAAAGTTCAGATATAAAAATGACAGAATATTCATAGTTCCTAAATTAAACGGATAAATTTAGCAAAAAAATCCTGATAGAAGGTAAATTGTAGGATTTGGGAGTTTTAGGGGCCATTTTAAGATAAAAATGATAAATTGGGGTCTATCCGTGTAAATCCCCCTTAACTTTCAGAAACGGCCTCCGGAATTTGGCGCCTTATTAAAAGAGCGGGCTTTTCTGCCAAGCCGATCTTCTCCTGGAAAAAAAAAAAAAAAACAAGAGAGAGAGAGCACTGTGTTAGCTCTCGCAAAACCCTCCAATGGCGGAAGACGATGACGCAATGGTTATGGAAGTGGAAGAAGTAGAAGAAGAGGAAGAGAGAGCACAGAAAGAGCCTCCGGTAATCCGCCGCTTAGACGAGTCGGTGGTGAACCGAATCGCCGCCGGGGAGGTCATCCAACGCCCCGTCTCCGCCGTCAAGGAGCTCGTCGAGAACAGCCTCGACGCCCGCTCCTCCTCCATTAACGTCGTCGTTAAGGACGGTGGCCTCAAGCTCATTCAGGTCTCCGACGACGGCCACGGAATCCGAGTCAGTCTCCTCTCTCAGTTTTCCGGGAAACGGAAAGAAAATCTCTCTCCTCTTTTAGGGTTTTTTTTTTTATTTTTTTATTATTTATTTATTTATTTATTTTTTGTGTACCTGATTTTGCTGTTTTAGTACGAGGATTTGCGGATATTGTGCGAGAGGCACACGACTTCGAAGCTGTCTACGTTTGAGGATTTGCAGTCGATAAAGTCGATGGGATTTCGAGGCGAAGCGTTGGCGAGTATGACCTACGTTGGTCATGTTTCCGTTACCACCATTACCAAAGGGCAATTGCATGGTTACAGGTAATTATGATGCACCTTAACTGTTTGATAAATTGCCTATTTGAGTACAAAGACATATGTTCTATGTTGTGTTGTGATTTTGAAGGAGATTGTACTGATCGAATGTTGTTTGACCCCAAAAAAAAAAAAAAAAAAAAAAAAAAAAAAAAAAAAAAGGGGTTGAATTTTCTAGTTGGTTTCTTAATTTTGAAGAGAAATGGGTTATGTCGTTTGTTTTTTAAATTTGTTTTATGGTCTCAGGGCGTCTTATAAGGACGGAGTCATGGAACACGAACCCAAGGCCTGTGCTGCTGTAAAAGGAACTCAGATAATGGTAGGAACTAGAAAATTCAGGTCTATTTTGCTAAAAGCTAATAAAAGTCTTCATTTTTGTGTGTGCCTGTCTTACATATGTATGTGAAGATATTATTCAATTATCTGAATAGAGTTTCTGTTTGATGGTGGGAACGTTAGGGATTAATTTAAACATATGGAACTCTGAAGAATGTACCTTTTTATGCATGGCTCTTCCACTTAGTTTTCCAAGTTGTAATTTTCGGAAAATACATTATTAGGTTGAGAATCTGTTCTATAATATGGCTGCTCGGAGGAAGACACTACAAAATTCTGCCGATGATTACTCGAAGATTGTAGACTTGCTAAGCCGCTTTGCCATTCATCATACGCATGTTAGTTTCTCTTGTAGAAAGGTGAGTCTCCGGCATGCTGATCATTTATATCTATTATCCTTTTTCTTGCAATGCTGGAGATTAACTCAGGACTGTGAGTTTTTCTTTTTCTGTCCCTTTGCTATTGTAATCAGCATGGAGCTGCAAGAGCAGATGTTCATTCTGTTGGCACGGCCTCACGAATTGATGCTATTCGGTCAGTCTATGGGGTGTCAGTAGCTCAAAATCTGATGAAGATTGAAGCTTCAGATGATGATCCATCTAGTTCAGTTTTCAAGATGGATGGCCTCATCTCCAATTTCAATTTTGTTGCAAAGAAGATAACAATGGTTCTTTTCATAAATGGTATGTATCATTAATTTAGTGCTACCAGTTTTTAAGGCTATCTGTTTTCTGATTGTAAGGACGGATGTCTTGTTAAGATGTTAAAAGCTAATTTTTTGGATTGGTGACTTGCTTCTTTAGTGTGTTCATGGTTCTCTAATATCTAGAGCTAAAGTGTACAAACCATGAAACTACCAACCAATATCCTAAGCTCTTTTTGTTTTTTTTGTTTTTGTTTTTTGAGATTTTTTGTGCTTTAGCTTGCCTATT
Organism: Ficus carica; assembly: GCA_009761775.1. Lineage (NCBI taxonomy): Eukaryota > Viridiplantae > Streptophyta > Magnoliopsida > Rosales > Moraceae > Ficus > Ficus carica. Next base: position 17,277,342 of record CM019745.1, read on the forward strand.
ATTTCCTTTGTGTTGTCATAGACTCAAAAAATCATAATAGGAAAAATCAGGTAAATAGGCAGTTTTTAAACGCTTGTTTAGGAAAAATGGCCAAATTTTTTTTATTTAGGAATAGGGCCGTTAATCGGTGATTGACTATAATCAATCAATGAAAAATGCATATTAACATTGGTCAATCATTGATTAATTATGGTCAATTAGTCAACCACTAATTGGCCAATTTTTTAAAAATGGCCATTTTGCTAATTTTACAAAACTTGGGCCATTCATTAAAAAACTTCTTAAAAAAGGCCATTTACCCACATATCCCTTGATAATATATGTCGAGTTATAGCAATATTTCAAACAAAAACCCAGCAAAGCAAATTTCCCTCGCAAGTAAATAAATTTCGTGCGTTGGAAAGTTGTCATTGCGAGTCCAAAGGGAGAGACACACATGTGGTTTCTCCCTTGTTTTTCTTCTTGTAAAGTTGTTTGTCCCTATGTTCTCTTTGAAGCACAGATAGATTGGTGGATTGGACTGCTTTGAAAAGATCTCTGGAAGTTGTTTATTCTGCCACATTGCCTAAAGCATCAAAACCCTTCATATACATGTCGATTGTTCTGCCAGCAGAGCACGTTGATGTGAATGTTCACCCAACAAAAAGAGAGGTATGCACTTTTAGTAATTTTATTCGAATAAAAATTTTGCTACTGTGATATTGGCTTTAAATTTGGTAGATATTATAACTCTTAGGTAAATGACACAGTTGTACACACTTAGATGGTGTTTGTTTGTAGTGCTAAAGTGGTAATAAGATGATAATTGAATGGAAGTAGGAATGAAATTGGAAAACAAATTGATTTCTTTTTTAGATTGGGACTTTGGAATCGGACCTTGAATCAGGAGTAGTCTGTATCGTTAACTCTAGAATGAAATGAAATTAGATTTATTTTAACCAAAAAAATCCCATCCTAAAGATAAATATGGAATTGTATTTCTTTTGAAGTAAACGTAGTTTTTTATTTTATTTTTATTTTCTAATTTTACATAAAATGGTAAATGTAGATTGATAATAATTTTTTTTTTTCATTACTGGTTCATTCTCATAAATCTTTCCTTTTTCCTCATCTTCTTCAGTTTCCCTCTTCAATTTACTCAGCCTTTTTGTTCTCCTTGGTTCTGCAAATCTTCTCTTCATTTTAAGTTCTTGTTTTCATATTTGTTAAGCGGCAAAAGGAGTGGGAGAAAAACTGCAGGCACACTCTATTTTTTGAATTTAGATATTTTGTTTACTAGAAACAGTTAAACACCAAGTTTGTCGAGTACTTGTTATTGGTTGTACTTTTTTTTTTGCAATTTAGTACTGGTTCATGGAATGCTGGACATCTAGATGACCAGGCTCTGGGTAGAGGCAGGAACTCTTACTACATATATGAAGTATTTGTATGAGAACATGCAAGAGTAGTAAGTTGCTAATAATCCGGAAATGTCAGCACCCCGAGCTTGTAATGCTTCTTATTCAATTGTTTGGTGATGAAAGAGTTGAGAAAAATTACCTTCTTTGCTTTATTCCTATATTGTAAAACTATATGGTGATTTGTGGATACGCAGGTAAGCATTCTGAATCAGGAAATCATCATTGAGAAGATACAGTCTGTGGTTGAGTTAAAATTGAGGAACTCCAATGACACAAGGACGTTTCAAGAACAGGTAAATTTGTAACTGGTTTACTTAGCTTAGAATTAATGGCTTTCTGTACTTCACAATAAGCTTTGCAGATATGGGATTCTTAGCTGCTGCCTCTAGCACTTTCAAGTTATTTCCATTTTTATCGAACAGTCAATGATGGGGGCAGCAGTCTATGTCTTTCTCTTTTTACATGACTTTTTACCCCCTCATGTTCCAATGAATTTGACAGAGATGGAGTGGTTGATAAAATGTACTAATGCTGCTATCTTTTGCTTAATCCCTATTAAGATGAATTCCAAAAGCTAAGATATCATAGCTGCTATCTTGTTGTGACAAATATTTGTAACATTTTGAGTAAGTTTCTCTCTCTTAGATTAATGAAAGTAAAAGAGGACACTGTTTATCAGGATGCATTTGTCAAAATGAGACAGACGTTGAATTTAGCTTTGAGGGGAAAAGAAGCCGTGGAAGCTTATGTACATTGCCCCTTATTAAAAGTTTGTCTTCCCTATGAAATACAGATAAGCACGAACAGGGCATAATATGTAGACCTACTCTAATGCATATCGATTGATCATGAGAAGTATGTAATGTTGGTGGCGCCATGCTATCCTGACTAAAATTGTAACGATCATTATATGTGGAAAATGAACACCGGAGAAGAAAGCTCAGAAAACACTGCTAGGGTTTTTGTATTCAAATAATACACACAGAATACAGCCAAAGACTCAGAATATATAGCCATATTCTGGTCATAAAGTACTGCTATAAACTAGGAAACAAATCAGTACTAAAAGAAAACAAATTAGCTACAATCCTGGAACTAATTACAGTATGAAAGCTCTGATTTTATTCTTGGAAACTAATCTCTAATTGCCCCCCTAATTCTCCCGGATATCAGGGATACCGGAGATGGGCTGTTTTTCAACATTATATTAACTTTATGGTGGATTAATTACTCGTCAATTTTGTGGCTTAATCCTCATGAGCACAAAGCAGTCTTTTTCTTGTATCTTGCAAAATTGGTGGCACATCAGTAGATCCATTCATTTCCACATGTTAATCTTATATCTTTTGCCATTTTCTAAAAAAAGGTGCAGTGCTTCTTTATGAGCAGTATCGGTGATATTGTATTTCTCAACTTATTGTCTTTCTCTAACTTGTTTTTCTTGACATTTCTTTTCGGGTACACTGGACAGACAATTGAGCCATCTTCTTCTTGTCAAGTTGGTTCACTGAAGGATTCTGATCTGAACCCCTCACCATCTGGTAACTTAAAATACTTTGATTAGTTTATGTTGCAAACTACTGCTTGTTTTACTTTTTGGCATACTCACTCAATTAAAGTTTCTTATTGTTTAGGGAGTATTGTTAACTCTTGATATTGTTTTAATTTATATGGTTAACAGGGTCCAAACCACCAAAAGTTCCAGTGCATAAAATGGTTAGAACAGATTCATCAGATCCTGCTGGAAGGTTACATGCCTACATGCAAGCCAAGCCCCATAACCCTCTTGAAGGGAGTTCTAGCCTGACTACAGTTAGGTAGGGTTGTTACATTAAAAAATAATGCTTCCTTCTGCATATATAGTCTTCTGTTGTTATTTTTTTTAATATATATATATATATATATATTTTTTTTTGGGTATTTATCACACACCTCCCATGTGTTTCGTTATTTATTTTTATTTTTATTTCTACAGATTCCCTCCTTTATCTAGAAATTACAAAAAAAAAAAAAAAAAAAAAAAAAAAACCCCTTAAATTTGAAGTTTCTTTCAAATCCCTTAATTATTTGCGTAGTTTAAGGAAAAATTATGTGATTTTCCAAATTTACCATTATTGTACATTGTGGAAACACAAATTATATGCTAATATCTGCATTCAAACCACCCATTTCTTCCTCATTTGCTGTCTTCCTCTCTTTCTCCCTCTTCTACCATGCTCTATCTCCTTCTTGCAAAGATCGCGCGAGGTGGTCCCTTGTCACGATAAGCAGGCACTGTCTTATGTGCTAAACCAGTGCATCTTGCTTGTGAGTTTGTGCCGAAGAGCATGGGAAAAATTGATAGAAAAATACAGGAAGAGAGAGGAGATTGAAAGAATTGGGTGGTTTGGATGCATATGATAAAATATAATATTCAGTGTTTGGATAGTATTTAGTAAAGATAGACGTAAAATCACTTCTTTTTTTCCCAATGTTATTAAACCAAGGGGAGGAATTTGAAGTAATTTCAATTGTGAAGGGAGTTTTTGTAATTTCTAGATATAATAGTGTATTTGTAAGAAAAAAGCAAAACGCATGGGAGTTTTTGTAATTTCTAGATATAATAGTGTATTTGTAAGAAAAAAGTAAAACACATGGGAGATTTTTGATAAAATCCCCTTATATATATATTCTAAACAAATCCATTTCTCTTTCCATAGAGGTTAAGCTGGGCTTAGGTTTGATTCCCTTCCATTTTATGTCATTTACATATGAAGTTTGCGTTTCTTGTTCATGTTTTAAACACTTTTTTGACATGTAGCTTTATGTGCGTAATGATTCACAATAATTGATTAAGGCGACCAACTGTAGGTCCTCTGTTAGACAAAGAAGGAACCCAAAGGAAACTGCAGATCTTACTAGCATTCAGGATCTTATTGATGAGATAGAAAGCAAGTGTCATTCTGGTAAGTTTTTGATCAAATGCATAGCATATAGTGAAGCCATCTGTCATGATGTAGATGTAGAAGATACTTCTTGTTGATATATATTTCTGTAGGTCTGCTGGATGTTGTAAGACACTGCACGTATGTTGGAATGGCAGATGACGTCTTTGCGTTGTTTCAGCATGACACCCATCTCTATCTTGCAAATGTGGTTAACTTGAGGTAATGTTTTGCTCAGGCGTAGCTGGTTTGGCCGGTATTACTTTTTGTTATAGTATATGCTGAAATTGTCTTGTGGTGTGCCTAGATCTTTAAAGGTTAATTGATTATTTTTCTGGCCCGACTATTCCTGCCAAAAAGCAGGAATCGGATAGATAACTTTTTTCAATCTTGTGAAATATTTTGGAAGATATTGACATCAGTAAGGATGAGTGAGAGCACTAATTCACCTTCAAAGTTGAATTTCGGACTAAATTTTGTAAAATGCTTAAACAATCCAATAATGCATCAATTAGCAACTTATTTTGCTTTGTTAGTGTCTGTCTTCTCTATTTCTGGGTTCTCTTATCCTTTCGATATCGAACCTCTTTTTCTTCGTCGTTTTTTAAAAAAAAAAATCTGTTTCTCATCAAAAGAAAATCAGATTATGCGTCGCAACCTTTCCATAAGGTTGCTTAACCATGATGGTGTTTGGAATTTGGCATCTTTGCAAATTGCTGGATAAATATACCACTCTTGAGTCAACCAAAACATTGAAATTTATAATTAATTATGATGAATTAAAATTGCTCTTGTACTAATCAGCCGTGAGCCCCTTCAGAACACCTTGGGTTTAGTGGCTAATGCCTCAAACTCTTATTAGATCAATTAGACGTAAAAATGTGCAAGCTTCCTTCATAGTTTTTGACTTCTTACAAATACAGAGTGAATCTAGAGCAAGTTGGCTTGTAATAACAATTGCAAGTTAGTTTAATGTTTAAGTTATGGTATGGTTGGATCGAGGTGGAAAACTACCACTCAGTTGTTCCTGCTTTCCCATTTCCCTACTAGTATTAGATTAGCAAACCAAGAGGCGCTTTTTGCCCTGCCCTTATCTACTATAGTAAATAGTAGTCTTACGCTCTTCTTTCTGCCAAGTGCTGAGAGATCGACTTGAAAGATCCAACCCCCAACCCAAAGTGCTCATTGAGTTGAATACCTGTAACAACAACTTAAAGTGGAAGCTCTTACATAAAAAGGGGAACAAAATTCAATGGGGTCCGATTAGCAAAATAGCAAGGCAGACAGCAATTTGAATCCACTAGATACTATTTTTCTGTTTTCTATTTTTAAGTACAGTTGACATATTTTTTGGTGTTTGGAAACATGATAAAAACTGTGAAACAATGTCTGAGAAACTACAAAACGAAAAGAAATTCGGTATCAGATAGAATAGAGTATGTGTTGAACACCAAATATTAAAGTGCGTATGTGTAAATAATTATTTATTTATTTTATATAGGTGCTATAAGCACTTATGTGTTTGGTACATATACATTGGTGTGTGTATGCATATTTGCATGAATGTGTGCTAAAGATCTTGGGGGCCTGAATGTATGCTTGTAGTACATATGTATGTGTATCTAGACAAATGTACGTCTATATGTGTGTATTTTCGTGTAGGCATCAAGGCATGTATATTTATGTATGCGTCTACATGCAACTTTTGGTGGACATATGTTAAACCATGCACATTGGTATCGGAAGTTATGTGCTAGATGTCACTCTCTTCCTTTAACATGATCAGTTTTTTTTTTGCTTGTTTCATTTCTCCCTTATGCGTCTGCAGCAAAGAGCTTATGTATCAGCAAGTTTTGCGGCGTTTTGCCCATTTTAATGCAATACAACTAAGTGATCCAGCACCTCTGAAGGAATTACTTTTGTTGGCACTGAAAGAGGAGGATTTAGATCCAGAATACGAGGAGAATGATGAATTGAAAGAGAAGATAGCAGAAGTAATTTGTTTTCTTCCTCTATTGTGCTATTATTTTTGTTAAATATTTTTCTTGCTTCCTTCCGTAGCTTTATTGCTAACTTTCAGAATATTTGTTATACCGTTTATTTTAGTTGGGGTGACCTCACTAATAGCTCCTAAACTAGAAAACTAGCAATCAAGACTAGGAAACTAAATCAAGTCCCTAATTACTATGATATCCCAATCTTGTAAATCAAGTCCCTAATTAGATCTGTGTCTGCCTTTTCCGGATGAACAGTAGATTGGCCATGGAGGACCAGTTTTTTGCCATTTACTGGACATTTTGCACGTATACACTTTTACATTTCACTATGATGAATGCTGTTAGTAGCTTCTGTTATTAGCATAGATATATTGTCCATATTATTGCAATATAACCATTGTCTTTTTCTATTGGTGAAATTATTGAGTCAAGTGTGTCAGTGTGTGTATGAGGAACTTTCTTTACTGGAGTTTTTTGGGTTAATGTTCTACAGATGCTGATTTTTTCTGCAACATAAATAAGAGGAGATAGATTAAGTTATGTAGAGATCGGATCCACAACAAAACAAAAGTATGCAGAGAAGTATTTTTTAAACATTTAATCAAAATACTGTGTAGTTTTAAACAATGATACGATTAATATTATTGTTAACTGTTAGAACATGAAACTAATGTTGGCACACCTCTCAACAGCCGAAGCTTTTGGGACAATTGGCGAACTAATATTTACCATTTTATTGATGCTATTTCTTTCACCAAAATAATTGAATGAAAGCCATAGCATTCGTGTGTTTGTTTTAAGTTTTCATCCTTTTTTTTTTTTTTTGGGGGGTTTTTTTTTCCCCCTGGTTTTGACTGAAAGTACCCATATTCTCTAGATGAATACGGATCTGTTAAGGCAAAAGGCTGAAATGCTAGAGGAGTATTTTGGCATTCAAATAGACATACATGGGAATCTATCGAGGCTTCCAGTTGTACTTGACCAATACACACCTGACATGGATCGTGTCCCTGAATTTGTGCTTTGTTTGGGAAATGATGTAAGTTCTGCCGGTCCTTATGATAACGTTTTTCCAGTGAGCAACATTTCACATGTTTGCTTTTAGATACTTGATTTTTCAATTGTTGAAAACACTTTTTGTTTCTAGTAACGTTTATCCGTATAAAATTTTAACCTACGTAAGAAAAATATAGAAGCAAAGAAATTGGTAACAATTGGTAGATTAAACTTATAATTATGCAGAATGTCTTTCTAATTTCTTGTATGCATTTTCTTTTGTTGCCATATACAGTTAAGTTGGCAAAAAAAAAAAAAAAAAAAAAAAAAATTATATTGTTTGACCATGACTGTTACTATAATTATATCTGTTTAACTATGGGATGATCTTAAACTCTCTTGACATTACTTTTTACATTCTCTCTGTGCTAAGCTGCGCGTTTGTGAATTTTGACTTTAATTCATCACTGTAGATAGAATGGGAGAGTGAGAAAAATTGCTTTCAAGGAATTTCAGCTGCTGTTGGAAACTTCTATGCCATCCATCCTCCTATGTTGCCCAACCCATCTGGTGACGGTTTGAAATTTTATGAAAAGAAAAGACCCTACAAGAATACTGAAGACAGAGAAAATCCCTCTGGTGATACACGTATGATTGTTTACGTCCGGAAAATTAATGTTTTCTACATTTTTTATGATTGTTTCTAGAGAAGCTGACTATCTACACTTCCTACTGAAACGCAATTATCTCTTATCCAACTGATGGTTCTATTTAATTTTATTCTTAATTTTTATTATTGGTCCCCTGTCATAGAATTGAAAAGCAATTCCGTTCTTTGCTTCCAACTTGAATGCCATCTTTTGTTTTGTGAGGACTTCTTGTTCTCCTGTTTGTATACATTTTTGTTCACTAATAATATGTTATTTGTTTGTCTGTCTTCTTATTGTTTTAGTTCTTAGAGGACTTCCATTCTAGTACCGTTGTAATTTTGCAATCCGCAACAAAATGGCTTCATCGTAGAAGCTTCTGCCTCTGTTTCCGTTTCTTTAGATATTATAACTTTCAGAAAGTCTGTTCATACTATTCTTCCAAACTTCATAACGACTTGAAAACTTCTGTAAGGTGCTTTTCTAAAAAATTCACAGATATCCCAGTTTCTTGCATTTTCATAGGTGGAAGTTATGTGATTCATGTTGCCTCGTTGCTCTAGGCGAGCTTCATTTGGCCTCTGTTTTTCTGTTATACACTCTATTCCATATTGTACGAAACTTTTGTTTCTTATCATAAGGAAAGAATAGAGAAAGGGTCTTGCATTTATTCTTCAATAAGTAACTCTCTAGGAAACATGTCATCGCTAAGTATTGGATGTCCAAGGTTGCTAAAGCATCATTCAACTTTATAACAAAAGTTGATTGCTCTTGATGCAGCTCCTTAAGGGGTTTTTGAAAGTTAATTGGTTTGTCAAAGGTTGTAAAACCAAGTGTTGATGGAGTAACATTTGGGATTAGGTTGAAAATACTACTACTATGTTGAAATGAAGAAATTGTGGTTATTCTAATCTTCAAAATGTTCCATAAGCTTGTAAAATTAAATGTGTTGAAGATAGTTTGAGTTCTTAGGTACGGCACAAAACATGTCGGTAACAGAAGCAGTGCTTTTCTGTATCTTGTGCAAGTTTGTTAGAAGACACATTTTTAACTTGATTTGTGTGCTCTCGCTCTCTCTCTGAATGCTCTGCTGTGATTTCATTTTCTGTTTCACTGTTTGTTAGCATATGTACTTGTGCTTCAAGCACTTTTTCTTAAGTGATGCTTTTCTGTTATTCATTTCAATTTTTCCCCTCTGTAATCTATGTTGCATAATTCATTTTAGTCACTTCTTTTGACATGTTGGTCAGTCGAATGGCTTAGTTCAGTCTCACTATGAGGTCATTTTTCATCTGCATTGGATTACATACAATGTCTACAGAATGACTATGTGAACACACAACCTTTTTTTTTTTCAATCAGTTCGCTTTATTTTCATTAGGCTATATAGTTCCTTTCTGTGACTGTTCTCTTTTCACAGGGGATGATGGCATAAAGGAGACTGTAATTGAACATGAATTACTTTCGGAGGCAGAAACTGCATGGGCCCAGCGTGAGTGGTCAATCCAACATGTCTTGTTTCCAGCAATGAAACTCTTTCTTAAGCCGCCTACTTCTATGGCTACAAATGGAACATTTGTTCGAGTGAGTTCTCTCTTCAGAAAGTACTTTGTCCATTATTATCATCGAGTTATTGAGCCATCCTATGAAATCAGAAGTTGCCTCTATGCTGCGAAAGGAGGCTTACCTTGTAGACATTACTAAAGTCTGAAATTTGAGTCAGAAGACACTTGGGAACTATTATTTTGGCTGAATAAGCTCGGGATTTAGTTGCTTTAAGATTCTTTTCCTTTTTATGTAGACTTTTAAGGTCCATCTCATAAAGTCACATTCTGGGACTGAAATGCTTTTCAATTTCAGCTGTGACTTTATTGAAACACTTTTTATCTTCCGAAAACGTTCTAATAGACCCTGCCTTGGAAGGAGTAATAGAAACAACCACATAGGATCGGATTAATTTTGAGCCCGACTTACTCGAGTTGATTGTTTAGAGTTTTGGAGTAAATGATTAGCCTTTAGTATATTAATAATTTGATTAATTGAAAAATAGACATATTTAAAACTAGACAAATTATGCGTGTTTCCAACAAATTATACATATTTATGATCGTATGCCCAGAAAAATTACTATTATTCTTTCTTTACCCACTTAAACTCTATTTGTCCTTGAATGATTTGCAAATACACCGGGCCTTATGTTTCCCCATCTATTGTCATATAACTTCGACATTCAGTTGTCCTTAAATTTCGTTTCACAGCCGAGGCTCTGGTTCGTATTACCACCACTCCACAAGTTGCTCTTACATTGAGAAATCATTTCTCTTTCTTTACCTTCGGTGAAAATTAATTTGGATGATATATAAATATTTCTGTATTTCTGAAAAATATTCTTCCAATTCTGCAGTTCTGAAAATATTGTAAAACCTTTGCTTTCATCTGCAGGTAGCTTCACTGGAAAAGCTTTACAGGATATTTGAAAGATGCTAACATGAACAGAGCTCCTTTCACTGTATATATCATTCTACTTTTCGAGTGCTTGTGGTTTCAGTTCCCTACCTTTTTTGCTATGGGGGTTAACTGTACCTGGTTGATAACACGGTCGTCTCATCACAGTGACCCCTGATCTATTGTCTCTTTTTACCGCCCCTCCGGTAAAATTTTGACCACTCATTAAGTTTACACATCAGATATTAACAGAGGATTAATGTTAAGAAGGTCCAAACTAACAAGTAAAAAAAGTAGAATATAAATGAAAATGAAAATGCTAGTCGTAATGACACTAGCAAACAATAGCTAAAAATAAAAATAAAAAGAAAATAAGAAAAGAATGGAAAAGATGTTGATATATTTACGTGTTAGTTCAGACTGCGTTAACATTAATTCATCTCTGTGATGTGTAAATTTTAGTCGCAATGGCGAGAATAGGAAGGGGAAAATAGAACTGGACTTGTGAGAGTAGGGTGGTTGTAAATTCTCTACGTTCTGTTTTAGTGAAGAAACTCGATTAGAATTTTACCTCCATGGGTTCTTGGCAATATCATGGTATGCATGGACATTGGATTCATGGCAAAACCCTAACGAGTAGATGATTTGTGTTTTCTACTTTTCAAGTGCTTGTGAGTACAAGTGGCAGGCGCCAATTCGCGTTGGCTGTAGCTGTAAGATTATTTGAGAATACGGTTGGAGCTGGTGTTGAAATGGTAGTTTTGCCATTGATGGCGTATATATAATATTCAAGTTCATTTGACAACTCTTAAAACCCCAACCACCCCCCCCCCCCCCCCCCCCATTTTTTTTTGTCTGAAATTGAAATCTTAACCCTTTTGAGTGAAGATCGTGAATTCAATCTCACTTGTAATTTTTATTTTTATTTTTTTTTTAATTTACATAGTGGAGACAGGTGATTTCCTTTGTTTTGAAGGAAAAAAAATGTTCATTTGAAAACTCGATTAAACACATGGTCACGGGGAGGGGAGTTGATTAGGGCTTTGAGTGAGGGTTATTAATTAGTTCCCTCGTGATTATAATCTTCGTATGTTTTTTACAAGATGGCCGAGCTGTGACATATGCTTTTATCTTAAGGAGATAAGGAGAGTTCATTTGACAAATCAAAGATTTAAAAAATAAAAAAAATATTAAAAAAAACCCAAATTTTCTTCAATTCTCATGAAAACATTAGCAATTTGTTTTCGTACAATCTTTTTCTCAACAACCATAAGGAGGGACTATAATTATAAGAAATTTGCTTTCTTCTATCTCAGAAATGCACCCTACTTAATTGGCACTGAAAATGAGTACTCTACCAGGAGCTTCCCCAAATTTATTTATTACAAAACGAAAACATGAGTTTTATCCACTTATAATAAGAAGCAAAAACATTAACAACAGAATTATCACATTACTCCATTAAAAAGAGCCATCATCAAATTCCCTCGATATTATCTCTTCTATGGAACTTAATCCCTCTCTATTTTCCACCACAAAGAAATGATAAAACTCCCATCCAGTTCGTTTTTATCACCAAAACCCAATTCCAAACTCCAAACCAAACCTTATAGAATGACCGTTTTTGGTCCCTTTTGTTGATGAACCTTGATAGACATTTACATGATTGTGTATTAGACAAACCGCAAAGGTCGGAATCCGTAAATTTCCATCAAACCTAAAGTTATTCATCGTCACATTTCACATATACATACATATATATATATATATAAATATATATATATTATCACAAAAATGTTAGATCACAAGTACCAAAAGGCAGAATCAAACATCAAGCTAATATGTACGTGTATATACACGCATTCTGCTAATATGTACGTATATATGTACACGTAGAGTGCCCATGAGGAACTATGTTTTTGGTTGTTGGATTATGGTGTGTATCATTGGCAGTTAATGATAAACCATATAAAAAAAATTTCCACAAAATTGAATTGAAAAGAACACTAAGCAATGAGAAATGAAAAAGAACTTAAACGCATGTCGAAAATAATCAGTTCTAAAAATATAGGCTCAAAATCCATGTCTCAAGATCCAACAAAATACCTTTCTTTCCAGTTTTCTCAGTAACAAAACCTCAATAACAGTGAAAGTAAAAACAGACAGATAGATTTCTAAATATAAAAAGACCTTGAACAAAACACGACAAAAAAAAAAGAACCTAGGAAATAGGGGATTTAATCGACGCTCTGCATGATGTCCTCGGCAGTGAACTTGGTGCCCTTGTCCTTGTCGGCGGCGGCGCGGCCCTTGGCCTTGCGGTCGAGGAGGGACTTGCGGTCCTTGTCGAGCCTGAGCTTGGTGACGACGACCTTGGAGGGGTTGATTCCAACGTTGACGGTGGACCCGTTCACCTTCTCCCGGGTGATCCTCTCGATGTGGATCACCCACTTGCGCCGGTATACCTGCACCACCTTCCCCTCTCGCCCCTTGTACGTCCCCCTGACTACCTGCACCTCGTCGTCCTTGCGGATCGGAATCGACCGGACGTTGTACTTCGACCTGAGGTCGCCGGAGAGTGGCGCGCTCATCAGCACGCGCCGGACGCTCGACGGCGCCGTGAAATGGGCCTTCCTGTTCTTGCGCCGGGAGCTTGATACCCTCGGGTTGTACTTCATTTTCGCTCTCTCTCTCTCTCTCTCTCTCTCTCTCTCTTTCACTCTCCTAGGGTTTTCGCTCTGTGTGCGTGACGGCCAGTGCCAGAGGAAGCAGATTGTTAGAGGTTTCTAGGGATTTTATATCCGAGTAGCAACTAGGGTTTAGTTTCTTCTTCTGCTTTTTTTTTTTTTTTTTTTTTTTTGGTAATGCTCATCAAATATGGGCTGGAAGGAACCATTGTCAAGCCCAATGTGAATAGATTGGGCTCTGAATTGTGTACTTGACCTAGTAGGATCCAAAATGAGAAATTACCTAAAAAAAACTATCTTTTTTTCGTCTATTAAGACAAAAATTTTAATTAATTTTAGTTTAATTTTATATTATATTAATCTAGTATTAATTTTTTATATCATAATATAATGGTCTCTATATTTATGTTATTCGGGTACTTTCTCAATTTTTTTTAATCTATTAATTAACATGACAAATTCTCCATTCTTGATCAACATGTCACAAATTATAATTAACTTTAGATAATTTTATCATATTAGTCTAATGTTAATTTTTTATGTCGTGTTGTTATAATGGTTTTTAAATTCGTGTCATTTAGGTGCTTTCCCCCTAAGGTGATTTGTAGGATTTACTCGGTAAAAAAACACATATCTCAATTACTGTCTTCTATTTTTAACAGTTTCAATTTTTTTATCTTTAATTAGATAAGTATAAAGGGTCAAAAATCTAAATAAAATTTTAGTTAAAAATTTGTGAAAACAACCCCTTAAATAGAGATTTTAATGTTTTGCACCATCTCTTAATGCTTACTTGAATTGTTGATCCTCTATACTTAGCTAATTGGAGGTCAAAAATACTTAAGTTACTGTAACTAAAACAATAATCTAAATATGTATTTTTTGAGGGAAAATCCTACAAATCAACGCAAAAAAGGTCATTTTCCTTTACAGTTTGAACCCCTAATATTTATCCACTCTCTAAATTATGATATTTCCCCCTTTCTCCCAATAAAAAAACTCTTTAAAATTTTTCTCCTACTTTGGCACCTAAAATTTTTTAATTGCAATTACACCCCCAAAATTTTACTTTTAACTTTGTTTGGATGACATATCCAATTTTCAAAATTGAAAAATTTTACAATTTCTAAATTTTTTTCATCACTCTCTCATTTTGATAAAGAAAACTATCTTATTTTCAAACTTATTTTGTAGTATCTTTTTGGAAAAAGACGAGGAATCTTTTTGCACAATTCCTAACATCATTTTTTCTCATTCCAAATAACTTTTTGTTTTAAGAAGAAATTTTTTTTTCACATCCAAACACTATCTTATTTTCAAAATGAAAAACTTTCTTATTTAAAACAAAAAAGTTTCCTTTCTGAAAATAGACATGTAATCCAAACGAATGTAGTGATATTTCCTATTTGTGCCAAGTTTTCTTTTGGGAAAAAGAACAAGACAAAGCACACCATTCACCATTTAACCAAAGGGGAAGGGCTTTCCTTTTCTTGTGTCTTTGTAATCTTATTTTTCCAATTTTTATGTCCATCTCGCTCTCGAATTGACATCTCCTGTTCAATTTGATATCCCAAATAGTGTCTAATCAACTTATATTTTTGATACATCATTGAAAGAAGTTAGATCTTCAGATATTAAAAACAGTTATAAATCATTTTAAACATTTTTAAGATGATGTGACATAATATCATTGATTAGTCACCATTTGAGACATTTAAAATTAGACTGAGAATGTGGATCCCCCGCTCTCTCTTAACCACTCTTAAAATTAAAGCATTTTTACTATTCTTATACACGAAAAAGGAAGAAGCAAAATATGAATAAATGGTACCGACCAGAGCTAAAGATTCTAATTCCTATAATTACCTAGCTCTCAAAGAAACAAAGGACAATAATTTGGAAATCACAAAGAGTTCACCTCAGGAAAAGAAAAAACAAATATCATTTCATTAAAAAAAAAAAAAAAGGGAAAAAATATTATAAAGTACAAATGAAATAATTAAGCACAGAAATAATTTCACATCTGAAAGAGTTAGAATCTCCTGACTCCAAGTAAAAAAAAAAAAAAAAAGTACGGAAAAGAAGACTTTAACAAATCAATAATTCAATGATATTTCGTATTTCTCAATGTCATACAGGGCTCATAACACCAAAACTTTTAGTTTCTTACTTTTTGCATTAGCAATAAAAACATGAATACCAATTGCCGAGGAAATGGAGGTAACATAGTTGTTAGTGGCATTACCAAATACCAATACAAAAGGTATTTTCTGCTTCCTTTGCCTTAGAGCAAAATAATGATGACCCGAAAAAAAAAAAAGAAAAAAAAAAAAAGAAGAAGAATATGATGGGAAAGAAAAGGTAAATTGGAAACTCACTCTACCCTACAGATACACACCCGCTGGTAAGGGAAGCAACTGCACTGTTGTTGCCTCAAGAGGTCACCCAGGAAAAAAAATCAGCATCGCTTCACTCATGCTAAAATCGCATGCATTTTGTACAATTTTTTAAAATAGCAGCCTGCTATAAGTTGGGATTTTAAAACAGATAGCTTCAACAGGCACTGAGGATCAGCTTGGCAGAACTCCATCAATGGAAACCGAATTCCAAAATATGCCAGTACAAGAGTATTTTATTCGGTCTATTTACTTTCAGCGAATAATATTTCTCTTCTCCTCTGACCTGTGATGATATAACTTGGCAATGGCTCTCCTTTCACAGTCCTGCAATGTTTAAAAACTGGAAAATGAATCAACATACTCATACAACAAAGTTCACTTTCAACCACTCTTTTATTACTCGTTTAAATCTCGAGGCATGAGACTAATAGTCATTCACCTTGAACATATTAAAATGAAAAGGTTTTTCAGGATTCATCCTTCTCAACTTCTGATACGTATGCGCAAAACTTAGCTGATCACGAGGAGTAAATCGATCAACCTCATTGAACCAGAGACAAGAGAACAAATTTGACATCGGCGTGTGTGCTCGTATGATAAAAGACCCTTCTGGTACATCTGCCAGAGATAAAAGGAAAGTATGAGACGACTAAGACAGAGTACATTTAAGCCATGATAACCAAGAAGAAAGATCATTACTGCTGGGTAGAAGCTTGTTTGGATCCGAGGCATTAAATCTTGTCAACCCGTCGGCCTGATAAAAAAGGAATTGTTGATCTATGATGGTATGATTGTACTTGTTTAATTTCTTATTTTGCATAACCTCTTCCCATACGCAATGTCTGTCGTAGTGATTTGAGATTGCATACTCATGACCCTTACGCCACAGGAAGTATTCCAATATGAGTAGAGGATCAAGCTGGAGACGTAATTTGCTATCCAACCAGATAGAATACCTGCTAGGATTAGCATAGAACTTTCAAATCTTTCCATAATAAATCAACATGACTAGCATATAAACAATATAACAATGGTGCTGAGAGCATCACTGATTCTGAGAAATATCATTCTGTTTTTTTAAAGCAGTTACTGTAGAAATAAGATTAAAGCAATGTCGCTTCAAACGACCATTAATTATGGGTGCTATAATTAAACTTACAAGTTACGAATAGTGATAGGAACACGGAAATATAGACATATTATTGAATTAGAATTGAAATTCGATAATGGAAAATAACAAGATATGGAAATTTGATAGGAACCCGGAAATATAGACATATTATTGAATGAGAATGGAAATTCGACGATGGAAATAACAAGATAAAGGACCGCCAAGCCTCCCAATGTCCTCAACCAAACCCACAATCATAGAATACTCATTCACTGCTCTCCCAATAGTCCTTACCCCCTTTTATACTAACTATCCTAATCAGCTACTCCCCCAACACTCAGCTACTAACACCAATACTAAGCTACTAACACCAGGTTCCTAACAAATAGCAACTTAATGTATAGCACATTGTGGATAGATCGGCATGATATGACACCATATGTAATGATATTTTAAATAAATCATCTACTCCCTAAGAATGGAAGCGTGACACAATTTGGCTAGTGATTAACAGCATATCTTCTATAAGTTCAAATATTCCTCCAACCGTCCTGAATGAACCAAAATAAAATGCATTGTTCTTACATGGAGAGTATATAGTTGCGTTTAATATAGTTATGTTTTGATGTTAGATGCAATAAGAGAAATTAAAAAATTATGATAACCATTCTCACCTCCCATGCATAAGCAAACAAATGCAAGACCATGGTGCATACGTAATTAAAGGTATCAAGAAACACAATAATAATATTATGCATCAAGGACTAAAATGTGTGACAATCCTGCAGCGAGAAAAGTCTCACTGCAATTACTGGTATAGTTCTCACCTGGCAGAAGGAAAAAGCCGATGTGGCAAAAGTTTTGGTATCTTTCCCACTCTTCGCATATCAGTAAATGGCAAGTTCTTCACCACCACAATCTTCCATAATCCAATAAAACCCATTCTATCTGGTGTTTGACCTTCTGAAGCAAGCGTTTGCAGAGTTATCTCATCAATGAACATTACAAAACAGACATTTTTTCTTGACAACCGAGTAACCTGAAAATTAAATAACTGAAAATGAGCTATCTCCTACAAGTCTAAATAACACCAAAATAAATTAATAAATGAAACAAAATAAAATGCTTCGCAGCTACTTGAAACTTAAAATAACATCAGCACCGAACTCTCTTGGACAAGTTTCATTTTTAAACTTCAAATGGGATGACATAGAACATCTCTTAATCACTTGTAAACAGCACGACACTCTTAAGTTTTCTAGTTTACAAACATACTACACCCTGAGTGATAGGAAAGTACTCGGTAGAACAATATTCAAACAGCAATCACACCATGGAAACTACAAGGTATTAACGGAATAAAATATAATGTAAAGGAAATATAAAACCAGTCTTTTCATTTCCTAAAATGAAGTAATACCCATACCGTTTTACCAGTAGGTGTTCTCAAGCGATCCGAATTGCCAAATATACAGGACATGACAGCAATATGGCACCTACTGATATAACTTTGATCATCTTCTGTCAAATCAAATCCAGTACTTGGGGATCCTTTAGGACCTTTAATAAAGCCACAATTTATTTTTTGATCATGAGCCAAGAATGATTTTTCTCTTTCCTGTAAACTCTGATGCCCAGAAAATCTGGGTTCCCAATGCTCTACACCATCAGGCTTGTCCTCTCTTTCAGTATATTGCAAGTTAAATCTTGCAAATTTCCGACTTTCTAGAGGCTCTATAAGCTGTGACGTAGAGTTTAAAAATTTCATCTCGCAGGAACCTGAAGAATTTGAATATGGCATGTCAGGCACACAGAAATTAGAAAAGAATAAGAAGTGAACCGAATTAAATATCCAGAATCACTACTAACCGAACAAATGAACACCTAGCTAAATGACTTAAAGGCACGCCAAAAATATGTGTTGTGAAAAAGCCGGAAGTTCTTCCACCTTAATGAATCTTTTAATTAAACCGGCAGATAAAATATATTAAACCATTTATATCAACCAGTCATGGTCAACTTAACAAAATCAGTTAAATCCAGAGAACCAACTCCCATAAACTATAATTGCTAAGAAAACACCTGCTTTATTAACTAATCCAAGAACAAAGAAATCCATAATCCAGCAGGAACATCAACATAAAACAAGGTCAAAATGTTCTTCACTAAACCCTCTACTAAATTCTCATGCTATCAACATCTGCTTTAAAAATAAAAAAGTAAAAAAATAAAAGTAGAACAATTTTTGCTTTTATCTGTATCAGTTTGCGAGTTTCAACTCTCTACCTAGTAGACGCTAAAAATTACTGTAAAAATAGTCACTCTGTTTCAACAAAACCTCATTTTGACCATTTTAAAACCTTCACGAGCCAGCTCCTTATCCATTAGAAATACTCAGACCTTCATACTTGTGGTTTGTCCGTAGTCATTTAATACCAGCTTCTTTTTTCAAAAATTCATATTAGTGACAAGCTATATCTAGTTAGTTGAGCTACTTCTTGCTATATTCCAATGTCTAATATGTAAACCCAATAAAAAAAATTAAGGTAAAAATGGGACATTATTGGCAGCAAAAAGTACCAAAGAATTGTAGAATGAAGCAACATAAAATGCTTACTATATGCAAATTATCATTTTACTGACACTTGTATTGACAATTATCATTTTACTATATGCAAATTATCATTTTACTATATGCTTACTATATGCTTACTATATGCAAATTATCATTTTACTGACACTTGTATTGACAATCAATTATAATAATGCTGAAATGCCTAAACTCCCCAGCATTTAGCATTTACATTTAAGTTTTGTTTACAAGTAATGACTTGATAACAAGATAAAGAATTAAAGTTAGGTGTCAGAAAGAGCACCAAATTTAAGAAGCAAAATCCGAGCTATTTGTGCAATAGCACAAAAAGAATTGACAATCCATGAAGCAGAGGATAAAGGTTTGCAGAAAATACCGGAAAACTTGCGACGCTTTCCTTTCCTTTTTGAATCTGACCGTGACCTTCTTGACGACTGACCATCCCTGCTACTAACACCTTTAGATTTTCGATCAGCTTCCTCAAGATTTCGAGAATGCTCAAGAGAGTCCTCCTCGAGGGATTTAGTGGAAACACCCTCAACTTTCTGGGCAATATTCTGATTGTTGGTTCCAGCATCTCCACCATCTTCATAATGGCCTTTTGCTAAGTAAAAATTGCCCTCTTTGTCGAGTCTAATATCGTCATATTCATCCCCGTGAACATCATGATAATCTATCCCGTCATCATACTCGTCAAAAGATTCAACTACATCATTTTGCTTCTCCGAATGCTCATTATCAGACTGCTGATCTTGCTGAACTTCTTCTTTCAACGAGTTTCGTGAATTCTTCAAGGAGGCCTCGTATTCCGCCTCATACATTTTCAGCTCATCACGCCCAGCTTCATTGTATAATCCAACTCCTTTCCCATCCAATCCCTTATGGGAACCAACATCAACAGACTTCTTCTCAACGTTCTTCGATTTTGCCGAAGCATCACCGTTATCGTTACCCACATCCCCAGCAGCTATTCTACTGTGCTCCACCACATCCTCATTGTAATCATCATCCCTTCTCCTATCATCCTTATCCCAATACCGCGAATCTCGACCATGGACTACCGAACCCTGACCAAACTCGAGGACTTTATACGTCTCTGTTCTCGTCACATTCGCTAGAAAATCAAGATCATCATCCTCAGCTCGATAAGAATTTACTTCTACAAAATCCAAAAAAAAAAAAAAATTCAACTCTTAGCCAAATTTGTCAACTTCCTTACTGAACAAAGCCAAATCTCAATTTTCCTTAAACAAAAATTTTCACACCTATTTTAGCAATTAACCGCAGAGATCAAACATGCCTACATAGAACGAAGTAAATTATCTTCTCGGCAACCAAACAAAACACACAAAGCGCATAAATAACGATCAGAGTAAGAAAGAAAATTAAAAAACACTAAAAAAATTCCATAAGCAGATTCTCCGGCATATACTCTCTCACTAGCTAGCTTTCTCAACTTTCTCAGCAACCAAACAGAGAGGGAAAAAAAAAAAGAAGAAGAACAAGAAGAAACCTTGGGAGTCTCTGGAGATGAAGTAATAGGCGAAGACGGTGGCGGAGAAGACGAGGGAGAGGACGACGACGACGGCGGAGATAGAGAGAGAGGCGAACGGAGAGCGGTTGGATCGGGCGGATCGGCGGGTCCGACCCAGTTTGTGGGAAGCGGCGGAGGAGCGGACGCCGATGGTCACGTGATCGGAGACGCCGTTGGAGTGGTGGTGGAGGTCGTGGGCACGTGCTCCGAACCTCTCCGTTCCCGTCTGCCTGTACGGAGCCATTCTTGCATTGTTTGTCCCACCCCCCAAAAAAAAATTAAAAAAAGCAAAAACCGCTCGACTGGCCCAACTATGATCTCTCTCTCTCACTCTTCTTGTTCTGATCCAAAATTATATATTATTTTTCCGTTTTCTGTTTCAACACTGGCTTCTATTTTTAGTTTTAACGAATAAATATAATTTTTTTTAAGAAATGGGAATAAATAATTTTTGTGATGTTAAGATTTTTTTTTTTTTTTTAACTTCCTGATTGCTTGTTTTAAATCTTAAAAATAGTTCTTATCTTATTCTATTTTTTAATTTGGGTAATAATTGTCGTGATATATATTTTTTTAACTTAAGATATAGGACTTAAAAAAATTCTACACTTTAGAATTTAGATCTGAAATCAATGTTAAATACTTTTTTTTTTTTTTTTTTTTTTTGCTAATAGAAATCAATGTTAAATTATATATAAGATCATTATCGTGATACATTATATATATATATATATATATATATATTAAAGATATGACGGATGAGTTTCTTCTTCTTTATTTTTTCTTTTTCTTTTTTAATGGAGCTGAGAGAAATAAGTAGATTTGAATTTAAATATTAATAAATTGATTAAAAAAATTGAATGGTATTAAACTTGTGACTCTCTCCGACAGAGCCTGCAATTCATTACATGATTGCCTTGGCCTTATAATACATCTAAACACTTTTTTTTTATTCATTCCAAAAAAAAAAATAATAAAAAATAAAACAAGAGAGAGAGAGAAAAAAAATTCTCCCTAAAATTCTGTCTTAGTGTTAACACTCGGCCGTTATTTTATTTCCAAGTCGTCGTTCCTTTGTTTCTTTCTTGATTGAAAAACAAAGAAAACCATAGCAATAATCCAAGAAGATGACATTACAAAAATGATAAAGTATGGGTTTATTTTTGGATTATTCTTTTTTTTTTTTCTAAATATATTGGATTGTTCTTTCATGTATTTTTAACGTCATTTTTACTTTATCATTTGAATTTTAAAAACTCTAATTTTACCTTTTTAAATTTTGAATTTATTTTACGTAAAAAAAAAATCTTAGAAAAACATATACATATTTTAGGGCGTGTTAAATGCGATGACATGTTGAAATACCTCACTCCCACGGCTAACTCCTAGTCATGGTCAAGGTAAAATGTGGAGTCATTGATGAATGAGCATTATCTTTCCTAGGCGCAAGAACAATAGTTGCCCCCAACTCAGAGTATTCTCACACGCTAATCTTAGAATGCTTCTACGCCTAGCTCACGAGGAAGTGTAACCTATAAATAGATCCATTTCTTTTCGATTTTGCTTGCCTAAACTTTGTCAAAATTCTTTATCATCTTTAATTCTTCTTCATTTTTGAGTGCTTAGCCTTGCATTGAGTGTTGATTTCTTCACGTAAGAGGTTCGAGAGCTTCCTTCAAGGAGGCTTTTGTGGATATTTTCTTTTTGCATCTCCAAGGTTTTCTTTAGGGTTTCCAACTTCTAAGTTGGATGATTCTTGAAACCCACCTCTCTCTTCTTTTTGTTTTCGTGTTTGAATGTTTTAATCACTACATTTTCAATGTTAGAAATAAGGAAAACTAAGTACGAGTCTTTTGTGTTTTGAGGTCTATTTTCTATCACTTTGACTTTAAAAAAATATCGGTTTTTTGATCCACAAAGATGTATGTATTGTTGATTCGTTTTCTAGGACGTGGCTCTTGTAGTTGATTAGGTAGGCATGGATTATTGACGTAGGAGTTTCATTTATATGAAATTGTTCTTTTTGTTTTAGATAAACCATGCCTCCACCTAAGGATAGTTACTGAGAAGCCACAATTTAACTAGGATTACCTCATCGGGCTCTGTTTCGTGCTCTTAACTGCTTCAAGAGGCTCTAAAGCAACGAATGGTCGACTAGGGCCAATTAGAAATTCAGTGCGGAGGATGCTGCATCTAGGATTGACACAACAAATAATGGGCGCAATCTTGAAGCAGTGGTCGACGTGGAGAGTGACAATGATCAGAAAATAAATGTTGTCGACCTGACTTTAGATGAGTTCCTCTACGTATACAATGTCAAAACATTGTCGAGCTCAAGAGGGTGGTGCTACTTTGGCATATATGCCAAGTCCAAGCCCGAAACACAAGCTTTAATTGTTGACAAGCTAAGCTTATCACATGACTGGAAGTCGATGTTTTTTATTTTTGGATGGTCCTTGTGGTGAGCATCCGCTAGAACGAAAGAACCCTATTATAACACCTCGATTTTTCAGACCGTTAACTAACTTACTTATTCTTAGTTAATATAGTCTTAATACTTATTTATGTTTGATTTAAAAAATGCATAACTTTTTATTTTTATTTTTAACACACATATCATACTTGTACTTGAAGAGTTTAATAAACATAAATTTTAACTAAGAAAATTGAAATTTCTAAATAATAAATTTCACATTCAAATTCGTACTTAGATAGTATTTAACAAGTTATAACATCATACAAGTTAAAACGAAAGACCTTAAAGTCTTTTAGTACTCCTACTAGTTTAGTAGTACCAAAATATTGAAAACATTGTTTTGAAGATAATAGATATAAAATAATTTAAAAAGTCTAAATGTGGAAGTTGAATTCGTGGTGGTATCTCACTCCCTTCTTTCATCGTCTCTACACTGCTTCGCCAATCCAGAAAACATCTAAGTAGCGGACTGCTTACCCGTGTTACCTACAGCACGAACACATACATATGAGCTTTCGCTCAGCAAACACAAACTATATCTCACAATATATTTTCATAGATCATATCATCACACGTCACAAAATGAATGTTTAAAATGCATGTGATCTATACATCTTCAATTATGCTTTATTATATATATATATATATATATATATCTTTTCTACTTAAGGGCCCCTATGTCATACTCATATGCGCGCAACCAATGAGGAGTTGGGTTAGCGACCTTCTAACAACCTCAAAGGTCATAACTTATAACTTTTGTTCTTATCAAATCCTTTCACTAATTGGAGATTGGTACGACACTTAATCCTATTTTTCGTTAACATCATTTTATTAATTATGACAATATGTATATTTACATATTACTATGCATATATCATTATAACATAAATATCTGTGAGGCATGTCGATCATGTTAGTGCAAAAGAAATTATGTACGTCAAATGCTTAATCAAAGCAATATATATAACTCATATACTCATCAAATCATCAAGGCAAATCATAGCAAACATAAAACATCAACAAAGAAAAATATTTTATTTCATGTTGTAGGTGAGATTTGTACTTACTTGTCTTATATGCTTAAACTTCGGCAATTATAACTCCTCCTACGTAAATTCAGAAAAATGTCCTGATTTAACAATACTTCATTATTAGAGTGAATCATGGTTATATATATATATATATATATATATATTATTTATTTTGTTTTATAAATTAAGATGAACTTTACTTGCATCATTACTAACCCTATTAATTATTAAGTGTAAAAGAAAATTCTATTAATTATTATTTATTTAATTTAATTAATCAATTAATTAAATAACTAACTAATTAATTAATTAGATAATCCTTAATTATTAATTGATTAGGAAATGATAAATCAATTACATAATTAATTAGTAATTATATCCTCAATAATTAATTATGTTCTTTAAATATTTTTTCTCATTTATTAATTAATAATTAATAATCATGTTAGTTATTAATGATTAATTAATCTCTAATTAATAATCTATTATTATATTAATAATCATATTAATAATTAATGATTAATTAATCTCTAATCAATCATGCATTTTAATTATGTAATTACTTAATATAATAATCTTATTTACACAATTAATAACCACTTATTAGCTTTTATAATTAATTAATTAATTGCTTTATTAATTATTAATTAACTTTCTTTGCACAATTACATTTTGTTATATATTAATTAATTAATCAATTTATGACACCTTGGTGATAAGGAGTCACCTAAGTGTATACCCTTAAGTAGGTTGCCTTCCATCTAGGATTGGACTTGTAAGGCCCAATCTTATTAGTTATGTTCATTTAGTTGGGCTACGGAAGTCTCCTAGTGTATGTCTAGTAATCCTCTATTTTACTTTGTCTTCGTCCATCTAAAAACTTGTTGTTCAACTTTATAAAGTTAGTGTTTTTCACATTATTTGATCATACACTTAATACCAACTCATTCATCAATATTTATGTCTATATATTATGACTTACCCTTATATCATATTTTTAATGTTTAATCATTTTATCGATGTGATATTTTAACTTGTAAGATTTATTTAAATTTGTGTATAATCTCGTTCTGGACACTTGATGACTCGTTGGAAAGCTTGAAGTATCTATTTTCTAATCTTATAATATGTTTTCCAAGATTTCAAGGGTTGCAAACATTGATGTGGACGTTTTCCTAAGTGTCTCATGGTAAAATCTCAGTTTACCAGACTACAATATAATGTTGTGTGATTTATTAATATTTATGTACATATCCGTTTTAAACAAATGATAACTCATTTCAAACTTAAAATGTCTACTTTATAACCATAAAGTTATTTCTTTTAGTGTTTGAGTGTTTCATACGGTATACTTAGGTTTTGTTACTATTGGTCCCATATATGTACTATATGCCCAGATTTGTGGTTAAAACTAGAAAAATCATAACAATTCACTTACAAGTACAAATAAGGCAAAAGATATGTCATTGAAAAACTTATAATGTCTAGTTTATGCATTAAAAACAGTTTTAGAAAAATTTATGGTTTACTGACCCAAAACATACAAAATCAGTGGCCGATATAGGGTTCAGCAAAACCTCTCATTTCGTAGTCTTAACGTATAAAATTAACCAAAAATTGCGTATTTATCCATTTAAGGCATAACATACCTTGTTGGAAAGCTTAACGAATCTAGTTTTTAGATCTATAACTTATAATCCAAAATTTTGAGTTTAAGTGATTCGGATTTCACAAAATCCATGTGTAGACTGTACCCCAGAGGTTCCTTTTCTCTCTTGTTTTGTATCACAACTTCAAATGCACATAACTTTAGACATACAAAAGCAAACCAAGTGATTCCGAAGCCTAAAATGAAGCTTATCCTCTGAATAATCTTATCATATAATTTATGTTTCATACCAAAGTTTCTAACGTATGTCATATTATTACAACTTCCACAACAATGTTCGTAAATCTTATCGAAATGCTCTGTGAATCCTTTAAGACCTCGGACTTCCAAATTTCTTCTCAAAACCTTTTCCTAGGTAAGAAGGAGTCTAATATTAATATTATAACTACATAACATGCTTTAGTTCTCTAAAAATGACCAAAACACAAAGAGAACCAATATGTTACCTCTATAACACATCCTCTAACTCCGCTTCACACTTCTTTGAACTTGGTAATGTGGTTGCTTGGAGCTTGAAAATGGAGGGAGGAGGGTGCTAGAGGGGTGTTGGAGATGAGAATAGTGTTGGTGGTTTTTGAGCTTGGTGGTGGCTAGAGAAGACTAGGTTTTTGAGCTTAAACTTTATGAGAATAAGGTGAGATATTGGGGGCTTGTTTTTAGCCAACATTTGCTTTAATGGAGTTGTATTTTGAGGGATAAAAATAGAAAATATTGGCTATATCTCCTCTTGCGTTGTTGCCACTTGAGGGAGGGGTTGGTGTGAGAATTTTTGTTCAACAAAGTGTCAGACAAGTGGTCACTTTCACTTGTACTTGTTTGTGTTATATTGCCAAAACAACCTACACAATTCCCTTACTTGATTTTGCATGCATGCACCACATGCCATTATTTTCATTTGAACAAATTTCTTCTTGCTTTTGACCACAATAAATCCGGATCTCCCTCTCAATTTTCCTTTTTTTTTTTTCTAATAATTTTTCCCACCATTGATCAAAAGTTGTTATCTTTGATCTCACACATTATATCTTTTATCATACCAATCCTTTTATCTTAAGCTCTCTATTGGTTACTTATCATCCAAAACTTGGCCATTGATTTGTCTAGGATTCTTTAACATAAAATCTACACCATTGATTTCAAATCTAAGCACAATTCTTGATCAGTCTTTCCACCTTTGGATTTACTAAGAGTAAATCCTAATCATTCACTCATATCTATGTGACACATTAATTTTTCCAATCATACTCTCAATACTTAAATATTGATATGACCAAAATAAATACTAAAGTCTTCAAATTGACATACTAATAATAGTTGGTGGTCAAAAAATTAACATTTAACCCTCTAGTACAACATAATAAATTTTTCGTATAAATTTATATGTCGTTCAACTCAATTTCTATGTATATATAATTTCTCATTTAAATATAGAAGCTCAACATTGTTAGATCATCGACATCATCATATTGATGATACATATAAAATCATTCATTATTTTGAAATTTGATATTTATCAAAATAATTTATTAGAAGTATATTAATAAAGAAAATCCATGATATAAATTCATGAAATCAAGTTTACGAATTTTTAAGACGTCACACCTATACCTACTAGATTAAGGTTCAAATGCTTCGAAAATAGAGCATAACTTTTTACATCATTATTTATCGACCCATTAAGATCCGAACTCATAGTTGTTGATTTAGTTTCGCAGGACTAGAACCTCAAGGCTAAAGCTCGCTGGAGAGAAGCGTCAGTGAGTCGAGCGTGTTTTAACTCTATTTGAGGAAACAAGGAGAGGTCAACACATTTTATCACTTCGGAGAACGTAGACAGGTACAAGCTTTGGATTCCTCTCCGGATGTTTCATCATCATCTTCTTCTTCAGCAGGGGCGTGAAGTCAACAACAGACTCCACTGACTGCGATCATACCCCAAGAGGGATCACTCTAGCAGAAGCTGACGAAGGAATTAATGAAAACCCATCAAATAGTTTACCTTTCTCATTTCATGATTGAAATTTTGGCTATATGTTTATCTCAACCTTCATCCTACTTTGGGATCTCCTTGGTTTGGGAATAGCTACGCTCAATTGTTTTTCTATTAGTTCTACTAAAAATATTTAAAACAAATTATTTTTTGCAAATCTTCTTTCTCGTGATATGAATGGGATGCTTCCCTGTTGGATTTTTTTGTTAAATATATTTAAAGAGGCGTCCTTCTTCTTAAGATTGAATCTTGTTTTGCTTTCTCATCTACTCCATTTGGGAGTGAAATTTTCCTCTAATTCGGCTTATTTTTCAAATTGTTCCTTCTATTATGTTATGGCAATTGTAATTTTATTTCAAGTTGGAATTTTAGCCCTGCAAAGTTTAACTGGTTGTCTTTTGTATTATTTTTAAAAATAAATTCGTATTAGAGGTTTTGATGGAGGATAGATTTATTAGCAGAGGCCACATAATCAGGATGCACTAATAAACCGTGACACTAGTTGTCCTCTGTTTCAAAAGTTGCCCTTCATTAAAAAATATATAGAAAAAGTTCACATATATATACACACACATAAAAAATATATCTATGTATACACATATATAAATTAACCCTTGTATATTATATTAGGTACTATTTCGTAGTATCCAAATATTTTAAAAATAGTCCAGTATCAAATATCGTCAAGCAAAGAAAACCTAAATCTTATTTAAATATTTAAAGAATGATTCATTACCTACGTGAATTGTCTTATTATAAATAGAATAATAATTTGCCCTTATTTATAAATCAAAGCCTATGACGGTATGACCCGATCTAAAGTTGCACCTTCTACTATATATATATATATATATATATATATATATATTTTATAAAATTGAAACTACAAAAGTTTAATAATAATAATTCATTATTCCCTAAAAAAACTAATTCATCAAGATACTTTATCGAAATAATTACACAAAAAGTCTATTTTTAGAGTTTTATTTTGAAATATATCCATTTTTCAACAATGTTATGTAAATGTCTATTTTTTAAGAAATAAATGAATATAATATCTATTTTGTCCTTTTATTATAATTGACATCATTTTATTTCTATACAGATTCTTTTATTTTATTTTAATGATGAATATTTTTTGTTGATAAATGTGAATTACCTTTAATAAACCAAAATTAGTCATAAACATTAAAGTAATTATTATAAATATAAATTATTTACTATAAAGATGATGGTTCATACTAAATAATAAACACAACACAAAATATTAATGATAAATGTTGATGAATATTCATACCTTTCAAATAAAAAACCAATGAATTCTTTAAGATTTTTTTTTTGAATGTAATATACTATAAATCAAATGGTTGTCATTTATGTCTTAACCAAATAAATTGAAGAATGACACAATAAATTGAATCAAATTCTTTATGAAAAAATATTATTATTTATATAAATTAATAGAAATGAAATCGAACATATTTTTATGATAAAGATAGATTTATTATACGAAATAATTTTTTTGAGATTTTTTTTCTTTATTTTGCTTTTTCTCATTAATGTGAAATATGATTTTAAGAAAATATTCTCATTTTAAGTTCATTATGAATATTTACACATTCTTTACAATTAATCAAAAAAAAATTTTCTAAATTTTTTTTTTCTATCAATTCTTTTTGCAATTTCATTATATCAACTTCAGTCCTATTTGGTAAACATCTTAGATTCCTTTTTTGTTTTTGTTTTTTTTGTTTCATTTTCTGTAATTTCTTTATTTGTTAATTCTCCATTTTTAATAAATGATAAAATTATCTTTATAATTACTCTTTTAGACGTATATGTTAATAAAAAGAAAAATGGAAATATTTCAAATCAATATCTCCAATTTGGACATTTAGGTAAATAACCCTACTTTATTTTGTACTACTGAAAAATTTAGGACCCATTTGGGGGACTTTTGCAAACAGAATTTTAGATGTTGGGTTGAAAATATGTGTTTGGGGGATGACTTTCAAAAATGAGTTGTAATATAAAAAATAGTGCAAAATTTTGAAATGTGTTAAAAAAATACAAAATGGATATTGTTTTATACGTCTCGTCGTTATGAGCATTTGGACATAAGAATAATCTTATTTCGATTTGAAATAAGAAAGTTATGAACTTTTAAAATTTGAGTTTTTTGAAAATGAAAAAGAGAGAAAGTAAGATATAGAATTGAGAGTTTTAGATCAGACATAAAACTCCATTTGAAAAAGATCCCCTAAATGGGTAATAATCTATATGTATATGTTATAAATATAATCTGATGTTAATTTCACACTTAACTTCATTATATAGTATATAGTTTGAATTCATATCCCAAATTTTTATAAAAATAGAAAAAAAAAAAAAAAAAAAAGAAGAAGAAGAAGGAAACTAATTAACTTTAATTGGTGGCCACCGCCCATAGGAGATTTAGCATTGTCCCAAACTTGTCACCTAAACTTCTAGATTTGATTATTTATCCATTGAACTTTTTAAATTGTTACAATGTATCTTATTTGATTTAATTTTTATAAAATTAACCATGAAAAGATTACATATGTTTTATGTGAATATCGAAAACCTCATTTTCAATAAAAATTTTTTTCCAAATATTATACTTTAGAGTAATTTGCTTAAATAGTCCTAAACTCTTTTAAAAGTGACGGTTTGGTCTCTGTTTTTTTTTTTTTTTTACTGAGATGACCTTAAACTCTTATTTTTTGATCATTATGGTCATTTCCGTCCAAATCCATGAAATATTTAACATAATCTTACTGAAATGATTAATTTTTATACTAAAATGATTAAAATATCCTCCTAACTCTCTCCCTCCCCCCTTCCATCTCTCTCTCTCTCTCTCTGTTTTCGCCCACCCGCTCACCCGCCCCCCCCCATTCTCTCTCTCTCTCTTGGTCTACCCCCTCCCTAACCCCAACTCGGTTGTCCCCCTACTCCCTCTCACGGTTTCGCTGCCCCCTTCCCGCCGCCGTTTGCCCCCGACCCTGTGACTGGGTTCCCCCCCTCTCGCAGCCGTTTGCCCCCCGCGATCTAGGTTCCTCCCCTCCTGCCGCTGTTTGCCCCCACCCAACGATTGGGTCCATCCCTCCTGCCTCCATTCGCCCCCCCAACCCTTTTTGCGATCTGGGTTGGCTCCCCCTTCGACACCGTCGTTGTCACTAAACTCAAACCCACCTCTCTCCATTGACATCGCCACCCCCCGAATTGGGTTTTGAGAAAAAAAGAGAAGAGAGAGAGAGAAAGGAGAGGAAACTTTTTTAATATTTATTTATTTTTATTTTTATTAAATTAATTACTGTTAGATTAATAAAACACCATCACAAGTTAACGTATTTGGATAGATTTGGACGGAAAGGACCATAACGGCCAAAAAATAAGAGTTTAGATCATCTCGGTAAAAAAAAAAAAAAAAAAGTATAGGTATCAAATCCTCACCTTCAAAAGAATTTAGGGACTATTTAAATTAATTATTCTATAAAATTTTAGAGGGAGCAGTTTTGTATGCCCGGAAGGGGCGGGCACCCATTACCCGCCCCAGATCCTTTGAAAAAAATAAAAATAAAAAAAATCTCCATTTTCTCCACATCTTACCTCCACATAAATCGCGGGTGCGGCTAAGCCAGAGCACGCTTTGCCCAGACCGCCCACATAATTAGCTTAGCTCCTCTCTCTCGCCGCCAGATCTTCATTCTCTCCGTCCTGCTTATTTCTGGTTAGTAAGCCTTTCCCAATAGTTTTCTTCCTTTTGTTTATGGTTTTTTTTTTTTTTTTTTTTTTTAATTTTAATTTTTTTTTATTTTTTTAACATTCGGTTTTAATGGGCAACAGAAGTCTCGCATTATAAATTCTAAGAGGCCCAGCCTTACGTTTTCAGTTTTTTTTTTTTTTTGGTTCAATTATTTTGAAATTCTGTTCATTTCTATTAAGGTTAACAGAGCAGGGATGCTAGGAAAATCGTTGACCTCTCCTCTGCTGACCTCCAATTCTGCTCCACGACTACTTTTTTCTATTGTGAGTACCATTTGTTTCTTATTCTCTCTCTCTCTCTCTCTCTCTCTTCCTTTCTTTTTGGTTTGTGGTGGTGTTATGAAATCTGTCAATGATATTATAATTTCTTGAAACGTTATTTGGATAAATTCTGTCTATGCTTACTACAAACAGTACCTCCATTTCATCAACAAAAATGGGTAATTGTTTGTTTGCATAAACATGAGTGAACTAGGAGTGTAGAACACATTTTTGAACTTTAGGAATTTAATGAAGTACTTTCATTATTTGTTGATATCCTGCTATAGTATTATCAGTTAAGTATTGCTTTGAACTGCAAAACAAATTGTCCAATCCACATAAAAACACCATAACAGCCCAGGAGTGGGTATGGTGTCATGCATATAGGTCGGGATCCAAACCCATCATTGCGTGCAAAAACCCGACATATAAACACCGTAACAGCTCCGTAACGCGTAGGGTGTCATGCCAATGGATTGGGGTCCAAACCCATTATTGCGTGCAAAAACCTGGCTTTGATACCATGATAAATAGGCTCGATAAATACCAAAACAGTGTGACAAATTCAACTTCTAACACTTTAGACTGTTTACATTTGGCACTCATACTCAAGTGTGACAAACCATTCTAAACGCACACATTCTTCAAAGTATAAAAAACCCAGTAACAAACTTCATCATCGCATTTCCATGGCTATTCGACTTGCCATCTTCTGGCCTTGGAAGTGTCATCTTTCCTGCTCCGAACAACATAAGGTCGGCAGTTCAAACCTGCCAAGGAGGTTTAGTCGAAAGCAGAAATACTGAAGCATGTAAAATAAGATGTTATTATCCAAATTAATATTTCTTTTCCTGTTCATCATATTCATTTTGCGTTTGAAGCTGATATTTTCTATCTGCTTGATGTAGAACCAGAATATAAGAGATAGAATCTAGAAAGAAGAATAGAACCGAGATAGACTAATAGAACCAAGGAGAGAACAGAGGATTCTTCAAAGAGAACAAGAACTCAAGAGTAAGAGAACTAAAGGATCTCAATATTTACTCTCAGCATAAAAATTACAAACTACCATATCTAAAGGTAAACTGAATAACAAAATAGGAAGCTTAATCAAAATAAAATTACAAAAGTTGATAGTAGGAAACTATATGAACAACATGTATCCCTAACTAAATAAATTATAAGTATTGAAGCTAATTACTATTATGATTTCCGTCATTGCTTCAACTACGACTCGTGGTTTGCACTACTGTGTTGATGTTTTTTCATATCTCTTGTGTCTACTCCCCTGTAAAGCCTTGCATTGATTTTTTAAAATCTCTATGCAGCCTGATGTTGCAACTGCTACCTCAAATAATTCGTTGTTGAAAACCGATAGTCAGTCTCAGAATGCCGCTTCAGTAGCTTGGGCATTGAGAAATTCATCGAAGAAATGGGTGTTGCAGTCAACCGCACAAACTGAGAACTCAATTTTTACTGAAGAAGACAAGAAGACATGGGAAGCATGCAAGGAAGCTGTGTCCACCTTCAATTTCAGCGGTGAGGAAGCAAACAAGGTACTCGGAAAGGCATTTGGTCAGGTTCATTCCCCTTACTGGGGTGAAGAACGTAAAAAGGTGGTGCCAAAACTAGAAACCATAGACGAAATATTGGATTATTTAAGGAGTTTAAGCTTATCGGATGATGATCTTGCCAAGTTGCTCAAAAAATTTCCA
This sequence comes from Ficus carica, assembly GCA_009761775.1. Taxonomy (NCBI): domain Eukaryota; kingdom Viridiplantae; phylum Streptophyta; class Magnoliopsida; order Rosales; family Moraceae; genus Ficus; species Ficus carica. The sequence continues at coordinate 17,311,009 of CM019745.1, forward strand.
GAAGTCCTTGGATGTGATCTCGAAGTTGACATAAAGGGCAATGTGCAAATCTTGGAGAACGAATGGGGGATCAAAGGAAAAACTCTTCGAAACCTTCTTCTACGAAATCCACGAGTATTGGGTTACAACATAGACTGTAAGGGAGATTGTATGGCGCAATGCACGCGATGCTGGGCTCG
>CM019745.1:17316187-17356187 GCA_009761775.1 Ficus carica
TTTGTTTCTACATTATTAAAGTTCTATAATATGTCTCGGTATATTTAGTATCCGTTTGGTTCAACGATTGAAATTGAAAATTTTAAATTGGAGTTAGTTGATTTTTTTTAAAACTAGTATAATTTTTATTAATTTTTTAGAAAAAAAAAAAAAAACAAAAACTTAGATGAAAAATTTGAGTTAAAACTAAGATATCAAACGAAGACTTAATAACATTACCACCGCACAAACCTTTACATTTTGTACTACTTCTTTTTCATTTTTTTTTCTGTAATATTTTTATGCAATTTATAGCTCCCATTTATTAAACATAAATAAAAATACTCTTAAGTTTAGAACTTGAAAACTCATGTCCAAACTTCTTCCCTTTTACCCGATGAGCTAGTCTGAGTGGGATTTCACAATTGATTAAATATTCACTATGACCAATTTATATGAACATGTGTACATAGTGTTTCTATCATCATTCTTGGTGTCTCCATTTTTTTTTTATTGGTTCTTATAATTCCTTATCTCTCTCTCTTCTTTTGTCTAGAGAGTCAACTATATATATACTTTTCTATATCAATCATCACTACATCTAATTAATTGGTCGACACATAGCCAATCTACAATAATTATTCAATAAATTGCTTTCCCTAGCCACAATTTTTTTAAAAAAAATTTATTTAGTGACCTATCAAAGCTAACACAATTCTAGTACCAACTCCCAAAATTATCATCCATCCTCTGTTTTTTTTTTTTCCCTTGAGAAAATTAATACTACACGTGCAGGGAATTTAATATATATATATATATATATCTATATATATATAGACATTTTGGTTCCTTGTACTCTTCTGAGGTAGATAAAACAAAATAAAAATAACAAAATTAAAGACTATCCTATTTCGTCGTGATATATCTAGTGTAAATAGGATATACACAAACATATGAAGCAATGTGTAGCACACATTTTTGAGCATCGCATTGTAACAGAATAATTTGCTTATTATGAGATTATGGAAATCTGATTGTTCAAAAATTCCTAGAGTATTTTTGTTTTCCTACCTCAAATATTTTTTTTAAGTAAAGGGAAAGTTTGGAATCTTTTGTGTTGTGGTCCAATACAGGTTCATGACGGAGATGCTGCGGTAGCTCTTCACAAAAAATATCTTCCAAAAATAAGTAAGTTATTGCTTTGGAGTTAAATATGCATATAGACTTGCATTTTGTATACGTATTATTTATATATTATTACTTGCCTATAATCGGTGGCACTTGAATTAAATCAAAATTTAAACCAAAACTACATCTATTTGTAATTTTTTTCCTTAAATGAACTAAGCTTATAATAGAGTTTAGTTTAATTGTGAAGTTATATGAAACACGGAAAGAAGATCTTATATCTTTTTTCGTGTAGATTTGTATTGACTTAGGACATATAATATAATAAATGGTTTAATTTGCGTTTTAATCTTAGCAAATGAAGTAATAATACGTTAGGTAATATCATATCTTATTGTTCAAATCTTAAAATACTTTTTTTTTAGAAAAAGAAAAAGAAAAAGAAATTAAAAAAAAAAAAAGAAAATCTAAGCACAGAAATATAAAATGCTGCTTCCAGCAGATCCCTAACTTGGAATCCAATCCAAGTAGCCACGAAAGAATAAAGCAAAGGCACAATATTAATATGCATAACCGAAAGAGGTGGTCAAAAACAGATATCATAAACTTAGTAGAAATGACCTCGCAAGGTACCAATTCTGTTAGCTTTGTGACACCAAGTTTTGAATCTGAGAGCTACAAACCAAACATTTTCTCTCCCATTCGCTGAGCTATCCCTAGTGGGGTAGTGACCGCGAAATATTATATATACGTTGGCATAGTTAACAAGAAAATGTGTTGATTTAAAACATATAAAGGATTATAAGTACTTTTTTTAATTGGCCGTACAACACTCATGATCCTGATCATATGGTGCAGATTGCAATCATGCGTGCTTGGGAAGATGCAAGAAGGCGTCGAGGAAGAAGAGATGCATGAGAGCATGCAAGGCTTGTTGCGTGAGATGCCACTGCGTTCCGCCGGGTACTTACGGCCATAAGAGTGCCTGCCCCTGCTACGCTCGCCTCAGGACCCATGGAAACAGATTCAAGTGCCCTTGAACATATATTCTTCAATATACAAGTCCACCTATATATATATATATATATATATATATTACCATCTATTATCTATTGATGATATTCTTTCTACAATTTTTAGAGGGAGATCGTGAGAATAATTAAGAATTATACTACTTAAGATTTATTTGGATATCGATTGTACGTGTGTTCTAGATCTCTCCGCATGCATTTATGTTTGTTATATATGGACTTTTAAATAATTGAGAAATAAAGTCGTGTGGGATATATGTGATCATCATTTTATTGATGATCATATATGTATATAATAAGTACGTGGACGTTCCAGATCTTGTAAAATAAGTTTGTGGAATATGATGAAAGATCCATTTTGTGTTTGACTTTTGATTTCTGTAATTATTCTCAAATAAGTTTTTTAGCTAGGGATGCTCTGTCTTTGTTAGTAAATTTTTTATTTTATTTTTTTATTTTTATTTTTTATATAGCGATTTTCTTTTATCCTTGGTTTGTCTTCGAGCAAGTTTGGTCTTTTCATTTGGTGCCTAAATGCGTACTCTTTATGTTTTTCTTTCTTGACTGATTTTGTTCCTTTTTTATTCTCTTTGAATTAATAATATTTGAGAAAGGAACTTAGTGTGAGATTGAGGTTTAGAAGGTGTCGGCGTAATTGGGCGTCCAACTCCCCTTTGATGTTAGCTATCTTTTTCGTCGTTTATATATATATATATATATATATATTTGGTGAATTATTGTCAAAATTATAAAGAATAAATAGCAAAATTCGGTTTCTTAAAAAATCAATAATTAGAGGTTTAAGAAGAGTTTACTATCTCTCTCATATAATTCTCTTCAAAAGTTAAAATCTCTTCTTTTTTCTGCATAAGTGAAAAGATCATGTTCTTACAGACTTAATCGATAATATATATATATATATATATATATATAAAACATTTAGTAGATTAAAAAAAGAAAACAAACTAGCAAAACTAATTAACGTACAAAACAAAAAGAAAGCCGTAGAAGAGCAATAAAAAAAAAAACGAATATGATTATTAATTCTTCAATTTAAATTCCATCCCAACTAAGAACCTAAGTTCATACAACATTATAAAGAAAACAATGGTCATGAAGTCAAAGCCAAAAAAAAAAAAAAAAAAAAAAAAAAAAAATCCATTGATGAATGATGTAACACTACAGAACTCTTATCCCTTTCCCAGTTTTACAGCTCAGTGCCAATCCTATTATTCAAGAGAGAAGCTAGAATATTGGACTTTCGGGATGAGGGTCGTCATTAGAGAGAAAATTAAAGAGAAATTTGAGACTTTTATTGGATTAGGCTTCTAATTTAAAAGGTTTACTTATAAAGTGAAGTGACTTAATACCCTAAATATCTATAATTGTTGTTATATTTTTACTATGTGAAACTCGAATTTTTTTTTACCCATAACAGGTTAATGACATATTTCACCAGAGTTGCATAATGTTGAATTCCTGGAATTATTTTCTCAAACTTTAAATACTTTAATGGACCTGGAAACTATGATAAGAAGGTTAGTGTTATATTTTGGAGGTCAAGAGTCTTGCATATCTTTCTTCAACCATCTATATGGTGTTCGGTCTCATGTTCAATGGGATTTACATTTGAAAAATTTCTTCACAGTCATCTTTTTGCTGACGATGCTCTTCAACGCAAGGGATTCTTTTATTTTGAAAGTTCGAGAGATGCTCAATCATTAATAAACATATTAATTCGTGATTGATTAAAGGCGAAGGAGAGAATAAATAATTATTGTCGAAAAGTATAATTTATTTACATTAATATATGTTTATTCTATATAACTTTCATGAATCGTATCTTGGTAGTTTTAAGAAAAGTCTTTTGAAATCCATTCTGTTGCTATTGAATTTATATTATCTAATCGTCTACCAACATGTTTATATTTCAGGTCAAAACATGAACCAATATCATATGCATGTCCCAGTGCAACAAACACTGCATATAAATGTTCCAAATGACCCAAAATAATTTTATCTATATGTATATATATAAAATCAAGCACCAAAATCGAGACCCACTATCTAAAACTTTGAATTTTTCCAAGTCAATAGTTATAGTAAATATAAAGAAAATTAACCTGGGTTGCTTATTTTGGTTATTTAATCTAATAGATGACAGAATATTTTTTCTTCTTTTTAGCAAAATGACCTTCTCTCTCTCTCTTTAGATTTGGTCAATTAGTGATTGATCATGTTTAATCAGTTATTGACTTAAAAATTGATGATTTACGTTATGGTCAATCACTGATTTATGAAATTAGCAATATTACGTCGTTAATCAGTGAATGACCATTTAAGAAAATTAATTGATTATTTAAAAAAAAAAAAGGATCTTTTACTAATTTTTAAAAATTTTGAGCATTTGTTAAAAACAAAAAACTTCTTAAAAAAAGACTATTTACTTCTAAAATAGTGGGAAAAAAAATTGGAAAAAATTACAGAAAATACATCAATCAAATTCCAAGTCCAACCCACCTTGAATGTAAAAAGGGGAGCCAGGTCTGTGAGCCACACACACCCACTCACTTTCCAAAGCATGAATGGGCTTATTCTGCAGGTGTTGGACTAAACAACGGATCCTTAAATTTTGAAATTTGTACATAAACAACTACAAAATTGAAAGCTCTCTCAAACAAAATTAGTCTGAAGTATTTACACAAAATGGTTATTTTCAAACACCCCTTTAAAAAAATATTTAAAAACAAACTTATTTACAAATTTGAACAAATTTTAAATTCCACCCTTTTTTATTCCAGATTTAACCTTAACATTTTTTTTACATGTTTATATATATATATATAAGGATTATCTTTTTATGGAATTTTTTTATTACATATCCGAATTCCTTATATATATATATATTATCAATATTCAATGTTTTATATATATATATATATATATCTGAATTTTTGTTATCAATAATCACCATAACATTTAGGATTTATGTTTCGATATAGAGAAAATAATAATATAGTCAATACTGTAATGACTTTGTTACTTTAATGATTATGTTTTGTCATATGATATTTATATTATAAAGATTTTATTATTATATTGTATATTCCTAATTAGTGATAATATGATCACGATATATATGACAATGACCATGACCGTAATATTTTATCGAAAAACTTCATATAGTATATTGTAGGTTTTATCACGATCACTATGATATTAACCATGTCATTAAGAAAAAAATGCACCAAATATAATTTCTTAGCATATTGACATCATGAATATGATATTGACAGTAAATACAAAAAACCAATTAAAAATAATAATAAAAAAAAAAAAATATATATATATATATATATATGATAAGTCTTTTGGGATGAACTTTTAGGTGAATGGGATATTTTTTTTTTTTTAAGGAATAAATCTTTTTGGGTAACTGATATAAATGAGATATATTTTTAGGATGAAATCGTTTTTCTTTTCTTTTTTTTTTTTTCCTTCTATTTCTTAAATTAGAATTAAAGGTATTTATGTCAAGACAACGTGATTAATCGTCTTTTTTTGTCCAATTTTGCAAATAAATTTGTTTTTGGACATTATTTGAAACCACTACTCAAATTTGGCCATATGTAAATGATCCAATTAGTTTAAAGCGAATCACCTATCATCATGAAAACAATTTTGAGAGGATCTTTAGCCATACCAATACATATCAAAACTCATAAATTAAAGATGCAATTAAGCCTAACTTACGGTCCAAGTCACAGATTTTGACTCTAATTTTTGATTTTTTCTCAAACCATTCATCTAAAAGTTATTGATTTTTAACAGTAGAGTAAAATTGAAATCTCTCTCAAACAAAATTAGTTTAAAGCAAATCATCTACATGTTGCTGGAAGTTGAAATGTTTGCCTTTAACCTAAACTACCGCTGTAAAGTTTTGTATTAAAAAGTGCAGAAAAAGTAAGAACACTAGAAATTTATAGAGGTTTCCCTTCTATTCGAAAGGTAATCCTCTTTGTAGCCCGAAAGTCTTGGTTTCACTATTCTCAGAGAAAATTACAGAGTGTAGTTTTTGAGTACAAAGGTGGTTCTTGGCCCTCTTTGGGGCGCCTATAACTCTATATATATTTTTACATTAAAATATTAAATAAAAACAAAAGGTCCTCACTTGATTGCCCACGTTGTGGCAATTAACTCCAATCCACCCGCCATTCTTCTAATTTCCTTAACCGTTAACGCGTCCTTTTTGTCATGGGTCTTAGCTGGCACCCATAACCGTTCTCGGTTTTCTTGGCTTCTTTTTAAATTAGGTCGTGCTAACTTTCCTGGGACAAGGTGCCGAAAGATTCGGTGCCCTGTCAACAGTACGTATTAAATACCTTTCATGATCTCCGCATTTCTCGGCCCTTTGATTGATTGGGTCTCAATGGCCTTTTATGGTGCCACGTGATGGGTTTATTGACAGTACCTATTCGGCCCCCCCGACGATATCTATATTTCTCGGCCTCATTATTGTTGAAGTCGGCACCCTTTATCTTTGAAGTCGATAATACCCTTTATCGTTGGTTTAAGTTGGCACCCTTTATTTCAATGACACTTAATGGGTGCCTGTAAGAACTTTATTAAGGGAAATATCCTTGTTTCATTTTTGGAGCCAAGAACATTAACTTGGCACCCCATCAACAATAGCCTCCCAGCTTGAAGTGCTTTTAACTCCAGTGTTTGAAGTGCTTTGAGATTTACATTGAGTTTAAATGGTTGAAATGTCCATCATCTTTTGTTGAATCTCTGCTAAACGCTAGTTTCTCCTACAAGTATAGGTTAAATAATATGAAAAATAGGAACAAAAGTTACTTACCTTCAATGATTTAGCACAGAATGACAATGTGAACATAGATCTGATTAGCTCGGTCTGATAGGTGTTTTAATTCTCCTTAATTTAGTTGTCACTCTTTATCTTAATCTTTGCAATTTGTTGTCATTTTCTTTTCGGTAGTTGCTTTTATTAGTAGAATCCTTTTCGGTTGCCGCTTTAAGTAGTAGAAAATTTATGTGTATTGAATGTGGCTAAAAGTAGCTTGCACCCTACACGATTTTATCTTGTGGGTCTTTGTTTCAATAAGTCGACCCCGTATTTCTCTCCTTCTTCCTTTAGGAATTTTTTGAGAGATTTAGCCAAGTGTGTTAAGCTTGTCTTGAAGAAGTTGACACCCATTTATCTCTTCCTTCCCTTGGGAATTTTTTGAGAAATTTTGCCCTTTTTTTCCCCTTCAAGTGTAGCTTGATTTTTCTAGGTGTAGTACAACACTGGAGTTGAATTGTGTGCTCTTGGACTTGGCACCTGTGTTCTCTTTTTCTTCCTTTATGAGGGAAATTTTCCAGAAAATTTCCAAATGTCGGGTACGAATTGAAAGATTCGGCACCTGTTTCTCTTCTTCTTCCCTTAAGAGGGAATTTTTTGAGCCATTGTCATGTGTTGATCTATGAGATTGAAGACATGCTTCCTGGTTGGGCATCCCTACCCTATGTCTCTGAGAACTTTTGAAGAGTTGAGGACTACACGGCCCCCCAAGTGTTGGAACCAATTCAGCGACCTATATGCTGGGATATTAACTCGGCTGCCTTTTTCTACCTTTAAAAAGAGATTCAAAGAGAATTTTCAAAGTAGGGGCCAACTCGACACTCTAATTGTTGGGATACCAACTCGGCACCCTTCTATTTTTTTTTTTTTTTGATTCAAAAAGAATTTTCAAAATAGGGGCCAACTTGACACTCTAATTGTTAGGATACCAACTCGGCTCCCTTCTATATTTCTTTTTCTACCTTTAAAAAGAGATTCAAAGAGAATTTTCAAAATAGGGGCCAACTCGACGCTCTAATTGTTGGGATACCAACTCGGCTCCCTTCTATTTTTCTTCCTTTAAGAAGGAATTCTTCATAATCTTTCTAGTATCCGGCGAAATCGGCTCCCTAAACGTTGAGATTCCAACTCAGTACCCTACTCCTCATATTCGTTTAAGAAGGAATTCTTCAAGATTTTTCAAGTACTAGGACCAACTCGGCTCCCTAAACGTTGAGATGCCAACTCGGCACCCTACTCCTCATATTCCTTTTGGAAGGAATTCTTCAAGATTTTCCAAGTGTTAGAACTAACTCGGCTACCTAAGTGTTGGGATACCAACTCGGCACCGTTCTCTGTTTCTTCTTTTTGAAAGGAGTATTTTGAGAATTTTCAAAGTGTAGTTGCCAATTCGGCTCCCTAAATGTTGAGATGCCAACTCTGCACCATTCTTCTTTGAGAATTTTCAAGTATTGGGAACCATCGCGGCCCCCTTCCTTTTGTACTTTATGATCTCCCTTGTTGTTGAGGTTGTCTTCGACGCAATGTGGTCTTCCAAAATTTTTTGCTGGCTCACTACTTATGCACCTTAGGATACTCCTTATTTTCGAGGTCATATCGGCACCCTGGTGGTCTTCCGGAATTTTTCACCGGTCCCTTTCTTAGTGCCTTAGGATTCTCCTTATTTTCGAGGTCGTCTTGGATCCGAAATTTTTCACCGGTACCTTCCTCGGTGCCTTCAAATCCTCCTTCATTTCATGGTCTTTTCGGTGCCATGATGATTTTCCAAAAATTTTCATCGGTTTCTTTCTAGGCGCTTTAGGATCCTCCTTGTTTTCTAGGTCTTTTCGACGCCATGATGATCTTCCGGAATTTTTCACTGGTTCCTTTCTAGGTGCCTTAGGATCCTCCTTTTTTTTTTCGAGGTCGTCTTGGCGCCACAATGGTCTTCCAGAATTTTTCACCGGTTCCTTCCTTGGTGCCTTCAGATCCTCTTTCTCTTTTAGGTCGTTTCGGTGCTATGATAATCTTATCATGGTTGAATTCACCATCAAATCCTCCGGGGAATTTGCTGGAGTATTAAGATTCGGAGCTCGTGCCCTCCATGTAGCTCCAATTTGTTGACGGTCAAAATCCGTCTAACAAAGCTGGAGTTGAAATGTTAGCCGTTTACCTAAACTATTGCCGTAAAGTTTTGTATCAAAAAGTGCAGAAAAAGTAAAGAACACTAAAAATTTATAGAGGTTCCCCTTCTATTCGAAGGGTAATCCTCTATGGAGCCAGGAATTCATGGTTTTGTTATTCTCAGAGAAAATTATAGAGTGTAGTTCTTGAATATAAAGGTGGTTCTTGGCCCTCTTTGGGGCGCCTAGAACTCTATTTATATTTTTACATTAAAAATATTAAATAAAAACAAAAAGTTCTCACTTGATTCCCTACGTTCTGGCAGTTAACTCTGATCCAGCTGCCATTCTTCTAATTTCTTTAACCGTTACTGCTCTTTTTGTCGTGGGTCTTAGCCGGCACCCATGACGGTTCCAGGTTTTCTCAGCTTCTTTTTAAATTAGGCCGCACTAACTTTCTTGGGACAAGTTGCCGAAAGATTCGGTGCCCTGTCAACAATACCCATTTGGTACCTTTCACGATCTCCTCATTTTTCAGCCTCTTTGATTGATTGGGTCTCAACGGCCTTTTATGGTGCCACGTGATGGGTTTCCTGATAGTACCTATTTGGCACCCCCAACGATATCTATATTTCTCAGTCTCATTATTGTTGAAGTCGGCACCCTTTATCTTTGAAGTTGGCACCCTCTATCTCAATAACACTTAATGGGTGCCTATAAGAACTTTATTAAGATAAATCTCCTTGTATTATTTTTGGAATCAAGAACATTAACTCGGCACCCTATCAACACTTATGATCCAATTAACCTATTAATAAAATAGGATACAATCATGCAAATTAAATGAGCGTGAATGTACAATATATATATATATATATATATATGTATACAACTGACAAGTAATATAAGCTAATTGACGAGTATTTGGGTTTAATTGGTAGAGGTTCTTAACGTGCCTCTCATTCGTTACTGTAAACGTTTTCGTTCGCAGTTTTATTTCTACCTTATGGGGTTAATTCTAGTTTTAAAAGTGTTTTTTTTTTTTTTGTCATCTAATAAAATCTTCTTCCTTTTTACTCTTAAACTTGAGCGACAGAACTCGGTATAGGATGAGTTTATTCGTCAGTTCAAACTTAATTAATTCGTTGTCTCCTTTCAGCATTTCAAATAGTAAGTAGTTCCTTTTTTTCATTCTTTGCTATTTTTTCATAGCTATGGACGAATAAATTTCAAACAATTTCAAAATCTCTCAAGGTAATATCACTAACTATTGAAGATAGATAGGGTAGGTGTGCCATTAAATCAAAACAAAGGGAGTTATATATAAATATATACATACATACATATATATATATATATATATATAATTATCCATTTGGCACGTATAAATTAGAAGTTACGAATCTACAAGGACAAGTAGGATAAGATTTGTATATAATTACATAGGTCTCAAACGTATGGTAAAATCTGCATTTATATGGAATCAGAATTAATTAGGCTCGGAGCTCGAACCCGTAAATTATAGTACCATGAATAGAATAATAATAATAATAATAATAATAATAATATGTGTAGAAAAATTAAACGAACCTAATAATTATGTGGAGAGTAGTGGGAGTAAGAGATTCTTCTTTTGTTTTCATCATTGTGTGTGAACGGGGGACCGAGCACGTACGCAAGTGACCAAGAACTAGGGAGCACGATGATGACGGCCATGTGGTACCAAATTATTAACAAAACTTGATCACCAATCATTCAATTTCCCAAATCCCACCCCCCCACACAAATACAAAAAAAAAAAAAAAAATTATAATAATAATAAAAACATATATTATTTTCATCTATATCTCATAATTCTGGAGTCACTCTCATTTTATCTCGAATTTTAAAAACTTATTTTACCTCTGAACTTTGATACAGCAGAAGTGACATGATATTATTGCATGCTTATTAACTAGGCTGGTTGTCTCCTGTTTCACAGATGCTTTCCAACTTTATACGGAGTCAAAATACTGCTAAAGATGAAAAAACGTGCACTATTTTCAGCTTTTTTTTTTTAATTTTATTTTAATTCTACTTGAGAAAGTCAGCTACAAATCTTCTAAGTTACGATTATGTACATATCTTCTAAAATAAGAAATTTAAATGCATCTTTTAATAATTGTGTACATTTTCATGACGTCAAATGTAACAAATTTTTTTTGGCACCTAATTTTCAAATATTTTTTTATTTTTTTATTTTTATATTTCATTTCAAAATGAGAATATTTTTGGATTAGTATTTTGAAGAGAGAGAAAATGAATGGAATGCAAATTTTGAAATAATAAAAAATTAACGTTGAATTAGAATATTTTTTAGAATCATTTCAAAATGAACCTTTCAAACAGTGTGTCAAACACACCCTTTTTCTTATAATGGCTAAAGCGACATGCCATGAATAAAATAGGACTACAAAATAGGTTTTTTTTTTTTTTTTTTTTTTTTTTTTTTTAAACTAATTTTAGAGTGGACAACTAGTATCATAGTGACTTAGGCCATCCTTATTAAGTTGATACTTCCAAGAAAACACAAAATTTCTTTACTAGAATATTATGGTTTAATGAACTCTAATTAAGGACCGTTTGAAAACAACCATTGGAGATGGAATCTTGTTTCTTTAATTTTAAAACTATCAAATATATATAATTTTTTCTCTCTCTTAAATTATATGTAATTTAAACTTTAAAAGTTTATAACTTTCTTATTTCAAGTTGAAATGAAACGATTTTTGTACCTAAATGCCCACAACGATGTAAGTAACGAAATAAGATCCAAATTGTATTTTTTTAACACATATCAAATTTTTACACTATTACTTATATTATAGTTCATTTCTAATTTGTATTTCAACCAAATACACATTTCAATTCCAATATTTAAAACTCCAATTTCAATTATTGTTCTCAATGGGCCCTAAGACAACTGACATTAAAAACTAGGATATCCCAACTATGTTGACATTAAAAAATTCTTCCTATATGAAAAATTCCTTCGCAACCCACAACACCAAGACAACTATTAACAACATTATCATCGTTAACCTTAATTCAAGAGACCATTAAAGCTTTTTTTTCACAATTTCTATTACTCTTTTCTTTTTGTTTTTCGAAATGTCGTTAACTATCAGTCGATCTCTTGAAGTGCTAGTTAGTAGGGATTAAATTAATTGTAATTTATCTAGAAGTCTTACATCAAAATTAACGTACCGAATTCCTAAATAATCAAAAGAACTTTGGCCGCCAGCATTTGGTTATCGCAACCTAACTTTCCCTCTCGGCGATTATATATATATATATAATATTTTATATCGATCAAAATGTTGGTCAAACAAAATGTATATGGGAGTTGGAACCTCTCTTTCAACTACCAGTTATATTCTTAACTTTTGCAACAAAAATAAAGATAATAATAATAAAAATAAATCACCTCTCTCTTTTTTTTTTTTCTTCTTAAATTCAAATATACTTTTCACTATTCATATCAGTAAACTCAATGTCTACAGTAAACTCAAATTTTAAAATTAAGTCCATAACTTTGTTATTTCAAGTCTAAATGAGATGATTTTTTTTAATTACATAAAATTTCAAGTTGAATGAAACAAATGTATATTGATATTTTTTTCTGAAGACATTTTAAGTTTTTACACATGTTCACTCTAAACAGTTTTTTTTTTTCCAACCAAACACACATTTTCAAAACTCATCTCAACTCCAATTTAATATCTCCAACACTCCGTCTCCAATACCTCTCCGAAAAGGTCAGTCCTGAAAAAGACTTCTTTAAAATACGACATGTAATGTTCTAAAAGAACACGGTACAAAGATTTTTCCTTTTCCTAAAAATTGTCATTACATTAATTTTCTACAGCAATTTTAAAAATCATCGTGAAAAGTTCACTTTCAACAATGGTTTTCATGACAATATTTGGTCCAAAAACCATTGTTAAAAGTGGAATTTACAACAATGCGTGACATTCTAAGTGTACATTCAATGACGGTTAAAAAATTATCATGAAATCCTTGTATGTACTATGATGGATGGTTTCATGACAATTTGTAACCGTCGTGGTATCTTTCTAAGACGGCTTAGAACCGTCATGAAATCCTACTTTAAGTCGTTAGCCTTTCATGTGCTTTTATATTAATTTTTTAATCAAATATATGCGTATTCTAAAAGCTAGTTCTGGAAGATTTTAGGTGGACAAAGATTAACAAAAACCATAGATTCATTCATTACAACACGAGTAGTATTCATTCATTGCAATACTGATAAATGATATTTTTAAGAGAAAATAGTATTCTTTCGAATTTATGAGCACACCGATTGAGAAAATGCATGATGAATTCTCCATAGTATTCTTTAATGATTTGTTTATTTGTTTATCACAGTAAATATTTTGTTATCTCGAAACGCTTGAATATTCTTTTTTTTTTTTGAAACAGAAAATTTAATTAAATTCATTAAGTCTGATAATATTTAAAGGAAAAGATTTGAGGTCCAATAATGAGTATGTATCTAGACACATTGAAATCGAACTATGTAAGGCTCTTTTTTATAAAATCACGATAATCGATGGAATTTTCCGATCGAACGAGGGCCAACACTCTGTATCACTAGGACAACTATTAATTTTTCATAAAAACAACTCTAGTGGACCAAAACACCACCAAACTAAAGATTTGGCGGACAAACAATCAACACAGAATATGAGAAAACCACATCTGTTGTTAAAATTAACAAACAAAAATACAATACCCCAGGAAAAGAAAAAAAGGCGGCAAATATATCGCTATTATTACATACAAAACTACACACTATATAACAAAAAAATTAATCATACAGAAAGAGTCTTTGTCAATTAAATGATCTATGTCATCGGTAGAAATTGGTAGCCGAAGTCGAGTAGCTATAGGACTTCCCCGGTATATGACTACCATGCACCTTTGCGAAGTACCATCTCATCCCTACCCTGCTCCTTTTTATAATGTCGATCTTGTTCTTATGGGCTCGTCTCTTCCAAGTCCTTCACCATATGATTCTCACTTCCATCCCTAAGGCTGGGAAACCAAATACTAGACGAAGGCTACCATTGGAGTCCGACTCTAACAGTGGGAAACAATTGAGAAACCCTAACCTCACATATTAGTGAGAGAAAGAGGAGAGAGAGAGAGAAGAGAGAATTAGATTTTGCTTATAATATTCTTTTAGTGTGAACAGAAATACTATTCCTTTTTCAATCAAAATTTATAACTAAACCTACAACCACCTAAATAGACAATCATAAAAGCTCAAATTATTATTATATATTTATATTTTTATCTCTATATTTAGCCCAAAATGAGTGAAAAGGGTGGTGGTTAAGTTTACATGATATACCTCGTATCGACTTCCGCATATGTACTTTTGTTTAATAAGGAAAAAAAATTTAAAGAAAAGAAAAAATATAACAAACATAAAAGTTATAAATCTTTACCTTTTGACTTTGGTCATGAATTTTTATTATCTTTTTGATAATGGGTTATCATGATAACAAGCCCATGCCACAACCGAGAATAATATTAAACAAATAAACGCATTTGCTGACTATACTACCGAAGAAAAAAAAAAAAAAAAAAAAAAAAGAAGAAGAAGAAAAGAAAAGAAAAGTAATCGCATTGTAAGGACCTCACCTATATTGGTGGTCCTCCTCATTAATAGCCATCCTATTCTCTAATCCTTTTTTTTTTTTTAATAAAATATTCCTTTGTTACCGCTCCTACATATGTATAAATAATGACATTTTTCTAACATATGAGATTAAAAATTGAAGAAATTTTTATGGCAGTATATACATGAAAAAATAATTTTCTATGAATATTGCTGAGTTTTAGAGTATCATACAAATATTTTTCTTCATATTTTGTTAAATAAAAATGTAAATAAAATCATTTAACCTCAAGTTTTAAAATTATGAGAAGATTTTTTTTTTTTTTGGTAATTTTGTCTTTTCGGTATAAGCATTGTCATTTTAGTTAATAGATCAATTTTTTAATAATATGATATATGATTAATTAGAAGTAATTTTATGTATCACATATAATTTTTAACGAGTATCAATACTTATATATCAGATCATTAAAAAATTAATTAGTTAAACCAATAATACATAACAGTATTTTAAAATAAAATTTGTACCATTTTTAAACGTAACAGTAGATGGAGTGACAAATATCAACACTCATGGTCTATATATAATGTGTACCACGGTGTATGGCGTGTCGCCGTGTCGGCTACCCATCTATGAGTGATGAAATATATATTTGGAGGGGGAAGCCTAGAATCCATAATTCCAAACAGAGTTTTGACTTGTGTACTAAAAAATTTTCAAATATACACATCTCATTTTATCTCTATTTTATTTTCAAAATACATAACTTCTCTTGTTTAAAATTGAAATGAGCTTTTTTTTTTTTTTTTTTTTTTTTTTTTTTTTTTTTTAAATAACGACACGAACGAAAAAAGATCAAATTACATATTTTTTCCAAACACATTTTATATTTTTACATCAATTTTCTATATCATAGTTTATTTCAAATTTATATTTCAATCAAATCAAACTTTAATATTATGTCTTCAATTATCATGCCAAGCGACCCCTAGATACATAGGTGTTTATATAGAGAGAATTGTGTACAAGATTTGTCCACCATAGCTTTCATTTGTAGCGTAAAGAAAGTTTTCAAAAG
Organism: Ficus carica; assembly: GCA_009761775.1. Classification (NCBI taxonomy): domain Eukaryota; kingdom Viridiplantae; phylum Streptophyta; class Magnoliopsida; order Rosales; family Moraceae; genus Ficus; species Ficus carica. The sequence goes on from CM019745.1 coordinate 17,332,057, forward strand.
ATCAAAAACCTTCTCATAAATGTGGGACGTATACCTTAAACACAAATTAACTAGTATTGAATGTTGAAAAAGAAAGATGGAAAATTCAGATTGTACTGTTATGGAATTTGCATGCGATTCGCTATCACACCGACGGTGGACGGTGTGTGGAATTGGGTGGGCCATTGAGGACCAAAACTTCCGATACAAGATTGTTCTTGACAATTATGATGATTACTGTTTATCTTGTGGATAGATTCAATAATTTCGTGGGAAAAGTATCTACTTTACTCTTCATTATAAAATTTCTTTAAATATCGTAATGTAGTACAATCAAAAAAAAAAAAAAAAAAAAGAAAAAAAGAAAAAAGAAAAAAGAAAAGAAAAAGAAAAAAGAAAAAAGATAAAAACCACTATACTTTTGTGATATTGTAGACAAATCTAGACTTCACAAAAAATACAATTCAAATGCCCTTTTCTTTACCAAAATTTAGGGGGCATTTGAAACACCAATTGGAGTTGCAATTTTAAAGATATTTTGATTGAAATTGAGTGAATATATGAAAATAAACTTTGATGGTTGAAAATTTTAAAACTTAAAATGTGTTCCAAAACAAAAAAGAAATATAAATCTTGATTCATTCATCACATCATTCTATCACTATGTAATTAAAAAAAAAACATATCATTTCGATTTAAAATACTTTAAAGTTTGATGAGTTTTCTAAAAATAAAAAGAACATTTGGAGAATTAAATAGTGAAATTTAAATTAAATAAAAAAGAGATAAAAAAATTTTTGGAAAACTTCTCCTGAAGTGGAGGTTCCAATTTCGAAACGGGCCCTAAAGATTAAAGTAGATATTATATGTTGGTTCTGGTAGTTGGTGAGATGATATTCCTGTTTAAAAACTAGTTTCAAATCTATTATCTAATAACAGAAGTTTAAAAAGATATTGTATACCCCCATAAAAATGCACCCAGACGAATAAAAGCTTTCGACGCTTTCATTTAATTTGTTTTATTTTTCATCACACAAATGAAACTACAAATTAAAGTCTATTTTAAATCTATTTCACTTGCTGATTAGCAGGAAAAAAAAAATGTATATCTCTTGCTGAATTGTGTCTTTTCTTAGACACAAGTTCACGATTTATCGAGGATATATTCATCTAGTTAAGAATGTTTTTGAAACTTTCCTCCAAATGCTCATTACTATGATAATATTGTTATGTATAAGTTGTGCAACAAATTTGAAATCTACATTGTATTATTACCGTCCATTAAAAAAATAAAGGGCCAAAATATGAAAAACAAAATAACAAAACAAAAACAAAATAAATAAAATAAATTATACATTTGTATAAGATTGATCTTGTGAATGATCCCTGAAGTACTCTCTTCTATTATTGTCAATAGCCTTTTAACTGATCAATTACATCACCAATGGTTGTTTAATTTATGTGCAAATATATATAGGGGCCAAAATTACACAGAGCCGAATACTGGGGGCAACCCCACTGAACTTTTTAAATTTCTTTTTAACAAATTTTACGATTTTCTATTTTCTCCCTACTGCAAATTAATTATTATTCTTATATAAATCCCTATCAAAATCTTTATCATTTAGTCATACCAAAAGAAAAAAATTGAAGGGGATTTTTCATGCAGGTGTCAATCTAGTTAGAATGTGTCTAAAAATCCTGATATTAGTTATCTTCTCTCTAGGTATATTTAAAAAAAACAAAAAAAAAAAAAAAAATCATAAAAGGAAGAGAAGTTTGGTCGTACGTTACATCAAGAAAAAAAATTTCGATCGAACTAAAATGAAATTATCATGTAGAACTTTCAAAACATAAAAACTCACCAATAATTTATTGTAATGTGTTCCTTGATTCTTTTTATATATGTTATATGTATGTATCCTGCAGTTTTTGAATTATTTTTTATATAATAGTATTCCATCCAAAAAAAAAAAAAAAAAGTTTATTGTATGCTCAGTTAAAATGAAACTTTGGCTCTGTTGTTGGTTATAAATGAGGGTAAATATAAATTAAGGTTTTTTTTTTTTTCATATTAAAAGGTTTAAACTACAACCCCATTTACTATAACGATTCTATAGTTAAGTAGACATTTTAACTGGTGAGAGAAGAAAGTTAAAAGACTATTCACAAGAGGTGGGTTGATAGGACACTTATTCTTCTCGCTTAATATTTAGGTTCGAGTCGTCACATTCGTGTTAGTCGGGGTATATAGACAATCCATTTCGTGAAAAATCCATATATCACGAGGGAACATTAACCTCCTCAAGATTATCTGAACATTCCAACTTCTAAAAAAGAAAAAAAAGACTATTCACAAAACTAAAATTTTAACAAAACAGTGAAGTTCAGTTCATTCCAGAGAAAGGCAATATTAAAGAACACCCCATTTGCCTATATAGAAAATTATAAAGCAGACAAATTTCATAGATTTGGTTAGCTGTGTTAAAAGAGTACAAAAATAAAAATAGACAAGTGTGTAACACAAACCAATGTGTCTGTCTGCCACCCACGTGTATGATATATAGTTAAAGATATACATGCAATATAGCCCCTTGAAACCTATAATTGACCATATAATGGGTTAATTATAATATTGTTTTTTTTTTTTTTTTTTGTGGATAATTATAATATTGTTCAAACTTATGCCCTTTTGCAAGTTGCAAGCCAATTATGTCTAATAATTACGACATAGCGCTGTCATTTTGTTACACAATAAATATATCGTATATCTATTTTTTAAGACATATTTCTCTAAAAATTCTCCTGAAAAGAAAAACAAAAAAAAAAAACAAAAAACAAAAAAAAAAAAAAAAAAAACAAACAAAAACAAAAAAAAGAGAGAAAAAAAATATATCAGTTTTTTGCCCCTTTTGCATCACTCACTAATACATTTTCTGTTAAATATTTAGTACTATTCATTTCGAAAATGTTCAAATTCATATATAGTTTCTAAAATAGTATTATTGAACCTGTACTGACAAAAAAAGGCATAATTTAATTTAGCTAGCATTTTTAAATCAGAAAAAAGCTTGGTAGCTCGACAACCCTAACCCGTCTAACTAAGTTCTATATTTCTATTATAATACTTGGAGTAAAACAAATTGCCTACCAACGAGGAAGTCCAGATTATAAAAGTAGATTAAGTCAGAAATTTTTTTATCATTATCTTAAGTTTCCTTGATCCTTACTGTGGTCCAGATATTTGCTAAATATATTTTCCTCGCACATGGAGTATGTGTAAACCTTACTCATACCCTGCATAGTACATCACATGAATAACAGCAAATTTCGTATATTGTGTATTGATTTTTGGTAACATATATATGATTCTTCTTCTTTCATTAATTATATTATATAAATACATATTTATTTATTTATTTTTGCTAAATGTTGAATTATGTAGAATGTAGTTCACTTATGAAAAGAGGACAAGTAGTACTTCTGCTCTTTGAAAAGTAATAATTTTTATGAGCTTCAAAAATTGATTAGGCTAAAACATTTCTCCTCACATAGCAATTTACAATTTAGGATCCGTTTATAGAGCTTTTAATTATCATAATAAGAGAAACAAATTGTGACCTTTCGGCAAAAGTTTATAACCACATTTAAAAAAAAAAATTAATTGGCCATAATGATAATAAATTTTTTAATAAGGAAAAAAAATTAAAACATATAAAGTTTGTAGTAACTTACTACTTTGAAACAAATTTAAAGTAAAATCAGAAGAGTTTCTTTTAGAAATCACATTTTATAACTTTAACTGTAAGCTTATAAATTCTAAGATCATCGAATTATTTTCATGAGAAGCTTTTGCACTGGGAAGTCAAAAGCAGCTTTTTTTACTACAAACAAGCCCAAGCCCTTAGAGGGAGAGAAAGAAACATCTAGCTAACACATAACAAAAAGACAAAAACGAAAAGGAAGAAATTAAGCCTAGTATATTTGTATACATTAGACTTGTAAAAGTACCTGCATTTGATCAAGAACAAGATCACAACCCAGAAGAAAGCAAATGAAAATTAATTAAAAGATAAACCTTAATCATAATAATTATCACAATATATAACGCAAATTATAATTAATAAGTTAACGAGATGGGTATTTAATTAGATCATAACTAGAGCTTCTGCTGGTAGTGGACTTTGGAAGATGTCTGATAGACTCAGCAACAGCACAGGTCCTCTTACAAGACGCATAAAGATTGATGAAACCGAACCTGTCACTCAAGCTCCTAGACACCTTTGCACTACCACCAACATTCTCATTATCATCTTCCTTCGAACACTCGATTAGCGCCGCCAAAAACGGATCGACGTCGCTCTCCGAATCATACGTCTGCTGCTGCTGCTGCTTGTTTGGGTTACTGATAGAAGGAGTCATCGATGTTGTCTTCTTGATCTTGATCATGTCATCGAGGCTGAACATATCTTTTTTGTTGGTTGGTGGCAAGGGGAGGAGCTTGATTGACGAAGATTCCTGCGGATTTTTCTTGGAAACTTTCTTGGGGATTCCGGGAAAATGTTCCCAGGAAAATGGCACCCCGGAAAACGTCGTCCCGTGTGGCGTAGCGGGGCTGAGAGGAGAGTCGAGGTCGCTGCTGGGATTGTAGGAGGAGGAGGAGGAGCTTGAGGAGGAAAGAGATGAAACTGATGGGGTTCTGCGAGATGATATTATGAATGGGAATTTTTTGGTTTGAAGAAAGGTGTCGATTTGATCTTTCTGGGAAATCTGAGAAGAGCTTCTTAGAATGTTGTGTGAGGATTCCATGTTTTCATGTATTGTTAGTTCTGATTAATTGTGAGCAAGGAGAGGGTGAGAAAAGTGAGAAAGTTTTAGTCCTGTTTCTAATGTCTTGCAGTGCCTATATATTATTTGAGGAGAGAGAAGCTATTTCGTCTTCTCTCTCTCATTGCAGCTTTTTCTTTTTCTATTTCTTTTCCTTTTTCTTTTTTCTTTTGGTAGGGGGTTGTTAATACTTATTACTCTTGCTTTTTGAAATTTTGGGGATATGGACAGAAAAATTTTTACTCTAGGAACTCATATTTTTTATTATTGGAAAGAACTGTTATTTTATCTGTTGTATTAAATTCTTAACCGCCTAATTATTTACTAGAGAAATTCTGAGTTAAGCACTGTAAATTTTTAAGGTAGATATTAATATATTAGACCGTTGATAAAATTAATCTAACGGTTAAAAAAACAGTTCTTATTGATAGTGCGTAACAAAAATCATATCGTAGAGGAACTCTTAAAGCGAATTATTAATCACCACAATCTTATTATTTAAATAAAACATTACACATAAATTATATATGTGTAAAAGGGTTGTTTAAAAATCCTCTCACAATATCAACTAGCTCTATGTGATATGAATTATCTAATTGCCTTTGTGGAGCCTACTGTGAGGAGAACAACAGCGGATTTACATAGGGGCGGATTTATACCCTAACATTTTATAATTTCTCTATTTTGTCCCTAAAAAAAAAAAAAATTTCTCACATAATAATTTTCCCTATTAAAAATTAAAAAATAAATTCTCACATAGCCCCTACTAAAAGTAATTGTAAAAACTTTATGGTTTTTCTACTTTATCCTATTAAAATTAAAAAATCTTACATAAACCTACTAAAATTAAAATTCTCACATAGTCTCATTAAAATTTATTTTTTTCTAAACACAAAACATTGGTGTACACTTTCATTGAAGCATATTTCTAGTTCCATGCCTGAAGGAAAACACCATCATATAGAATCTCCCATTTAGAATACTTGAGCAAATTAAGACACCTACTTTTTTAAAAATCTTTAATTTGGTTTGGGAATAAGAAAACACAGAAATAAATATTAAGTAAAATATAACACGACCCGAAAGCATTGATGACAAAAGGTGAGAGTGAGAAAAAGAGTGGGAAATTAGTGGCGGTGGTGATAAAGCCATGTCTGAGAGGGGTACTACTCGTGTTGTGTGGTGTATACGAGTGGTTTTGGTGCCATCACGCATGGAGCTGATGAGCTGACTAGTTAGTAGAGGGTCTCTATTATACACACATATGCAATGTCTCAAATCAGCTCTAATATATATATTGTTATAAATATTGTATTAAATTAGTTAGGATCCATTTGTGATCTATATGTATTTATTTCCCCTAAAAGCCAGCGTCATTGTTCCCGATTTAAACTACAATATTGTTTCCAATGAATTTTATAATAAGCATGTACCACCAAACAATACAATGATATTTAGTGTGTCTCATGTAAATTTACACATGTTGTCCGGTTGAAATTTCAAGTGTACACTCTATTCTCATGTAATGATGGTTTGGACGACATTTATTAAGTTGTCGTCTAACTCAAACCAGAAATGGTCTTTGTGGTCCCTTTTTACATGTACGAAGGGTATATATATTTGTCTAGTACTCTCCTTGCAACGCTCTATATTTGACATAAAGATTGCTCTATTACAAACTTTTTAGACAATTATCATCTCTATTTGTGCAAAATTTTCATATCCCGTACTGATGGGTTTGGTCCATATACCTCCTTATTTATGTACTCGTTTCTGTATTTCCAATAATAATAAGACACTTGTTTAATTAACATGATTTTTAATCCTTAAATATACAATTTTTTATTGCTCTGATAAAATATTATAATTAAATAATTTTTAATTGATATGTTATAACATTATTATAGAGATATAAAGGGACAGAAATGAGAGAACACATGAGTTGAATACTTGAATCCAATGCCAATAGGGTGGTGATCTTTGTTCTATAGAGTTAGAGTTTGTCACATGTTAATTTTGAAACACCACCAAATCTTATCCCACGACGTCTTCTCCTATAGCGACTCACCTTCAGACTTACGGCTCTATTCCAAATTTTCAGCTGACCTTCAAACCACATGGCCTGCTCCAAGCTTTTAATTTCGCCTTCAGTCCCCGACATACTCCGAGCATGATATGCTTTCAGTTCCTTCACGAACTTACTTCAGATTGAAAAATACTCAAGGCAACAACGAAAGTTATACTAATTAACAAGCTTAAAATGTTTTGAATTTTTCTGTCACAATGAAAGCTCTATGAGAAACATTTAGAATAAAAGCTCTAAACACAAATCACAATATTCGACTCCTCTGGGCAACCCTTTACCCGTTTATTAATATCATATAAAGGTCTGTTGACCATCAATAATGATCCTTTTTTGAGTTCAGTAGTTCAATTTCAAACCCCAACCATTCTTTTTCTAGGATTGAGTTCTCCGTGGAGATTCTTTTAAATTAGAATGTCCTACCTGTTAGACCCTCTCAATGAAAATACTAATGTCAAAACTATATTTCCACAAAAATGACAAAATATATTTTATACTCAATATATAATGCTATATTAGACACTATATCTACCCCTTTTTTCCATAATTTCTAAGTTTTGAAACATAAAAATTATAAAACTTGTAGGACATATTTGGCATAGTGCATTCTAGTATATAACATTGTATTAATATTATTTTGTTCTACAATATCGATCTAAATCTTCTGTCTAATTTTTGGTTTCTGAAATAGTGTCTAACCAATGATATTATGCTATGTCTTTTTAACAGGCTTAAAATACTTCATAACTGATTTTTAAAATTTTAAATTTTAAATTTATTTAGTGATGTGTTAAAATATTATTGGTTAAACACCATTTGGGACACCAAAATTGGATAGAGGATGTGGATTCCTACAATATATTCGTGTGTGTATATATATTGAGCTTGCAACAATTTAACATGTTCTATTACATTATAATATTTGTTTGTGTGTCTTTTTTTTTTTTTTTTTTTTTTTTTTTTTTTGAACTTCGTTACAATGTTTGTTTAGCATCATATTGTGTTATGCAAAGAATTGAAATTTTAAAAAGATAAAACTTTGGCCATGACACCAACCTCACCGACTCCAACTTCATCGATGGGGTTAGAGTCAAGATACAAGGCCGACGCCAGGGCTGGGTTCTAGGTCAAGGTTAGGTACTAGGATTTGGTGGTGTTTTGGTTTTGATGGTCAGGTTTCAAGAATGGATTGGAGTTTAGAACTAGAGTTTTGTTGTACCCTCAACCCCGAACTAGAACCCATCCTCAGCTTCAAATCCCAACCACAGCCCCAATCTAAGAACTTGACCACGTTCCTGGAACTTGACCTCATCACTAGTCCCATCGTCGACCACGACCCCATTTCCAAATCTGACTGACCCTATCTTTGGAACCCAATGATGACCTTATTCCCAGGAACCTGACCTTAATTTTGAAACCTGACCTCATCACTAGTCTCAGATCCCACTCATAACCCCGACCTTGGTCCTAGAACCTACCTCGCTCTCGAAACCTGACCTTGCCTTTGGATCCCAAATCCAACACCCCTCAATCGAGGATCCCAACTCTGCTATATCCTAGAACCCAACCTAATCCTAGAACTTGACTCTAGGTGTGACGCCCTAGAAATTCCTAAACTTCATTTCATGAATTTTTATCATGAATTTCATTCATTAATATACCTCTAATGAATTATTTTAATGAATATCAAATTTCAAGATCATAAATGAATTTTTATATATCATTCATATGATGATGTCGATGCTCTATCAATATTAAATTTCTCTATTCATACGAGAAATTATAAATACATAGAAAATATGTCAAACGATATCAAAATTTATGTGAAAAATTTATTATGTAGTATTAGAGAGATAAATGTCAATTTTTGGGAAGTAATCCCAATTATTGTTAGTAGGTCAATTTGATGATCTTAATATCTATTTTGGTCATATTAATATTTAAGTTTTGAGAGTATGATTAGGAAAATTAATGTGTTACATAGATAGGAGATGAATTATTAGGATTTACTCTTAGTAAATCCAACGGTGGAAGATTGATCAAGAATTGTACTTAGATTTGAAATCAATGGTGTATATTTTATGTTAAAGGATGCTAGGCAAATCAATGGTCAAGCTTTGGATGATAAGTGACCAATGAGAGCTTAAGCTAAGGATTGGTGTGATAGAAGATCCAATGGGTGAGATCAAAGATGACAACCTTTGATCAATGGTGGGAAAAATTAGAAGAAATATAAACCAAAAAAATATATATATATAAAAAGGAAAATTGAGATGGAGATCCGGATTGTTGTGGTCAAAAGTAAGAAGATATTTGATCAAATGAAAAATTGGCATGTTGTGTATGCATGCAAAATCAAGTAAGGAATTGTGTGGGTCGTTTTGGTAATATGATACAAATAAGGTACAAGTGAAAGTGACCACTTGTCTTCCACCTTGTAGAACAAAATTTTCAAACCAAACCCCTCACAAAGTGACGACAATTCAAGGAGAGAATCAACTAATATTTTTCACTTCTACCCCTTAAAAGACAGCCCCATTTAAGACACATATTAGGCGAAAATAAACTCTAGCATCCCATTTTATTCTCACACAAGTTAAGCTCAAAAACCTAGCTTCTCTAGCCACCACCAAGCTCAAAAAACCACCAACACAATTCTCCATCTCCAAAACCCCTCTAGCAGCCTCCTCCCTCCATTTTCAATCTTCAAGCAACCCCATTATCAAGTTCGAAGAAGTCTGAAGCGGAGTTATAGGATGTGTTACTAGAGGTAACATAGTGGTTTTCTTTGTGTTTTAGTCATTTTTGGAGAACTAAAACATTTTTTTGTAGTTAGGATCTTAAATTTAGACTTCTTCTTACCTAATAAAAGGTTTTGGAAAGAACTTTGAAGGTTCGAGTCCTTAGAGAATCCACGGAGCATTTCGGTAAGATTTACGAACTTTGTAAGAGCTTGTGGTGGTTATGATGATATGGCATAAGTTAGAAACTTTGACATGAAAAATAAAGTATATTGTAAGATTATATAGAGAATAAGAAACATTTTAGGCTTTAAAAACGCTTGGTTTGCTTTTGTATGTCTAAAGTTATGTGCATTTGAAGTTGTGACACAAAACTAGATAGAAAAGGAACCTCTGAGGTACAATATAGCCAAGGGTTTTGTGAAATATGAACCTCTTAAACTCATAATTTTGGATCATAAGTTATAGATCTAAATACTAGATTCCTTAAGTTTTCCAACAAGGTATCATATGCCTTAAACGGATAAATATAGAGGTAGGAATTTGGGCTGGGCCAAACGGGCCAACCCGCGGCCCGTAATTTAGGCCCGGTCGTTGGCCCGGCCCTGCCCGTATTTTACGGGCTCGGTAAAAGCCCGGCCTTATAGTAAGAGGCGGGTCGAGCTCTCTTTCTAGGCCCAGCGGGCCGGCCCGAAAATTTAGGCCCGATGGGCCGGCCCGGCCGTATTTTGAAATTATATATATATATTTTAATTATTTTTAAAATTTTAATTAAAAAATTATATATATTAAATATTAATATTATAATATTATATATATAAAAAAAAAAATTATAGATTAGCTGTTGCCACTTGCCAACGGAATTACGGAACCATGTCAACCTACGGCTATTCGGCTAAAAAGAACTAAAGAAGAAGAAAGAAAGAAAAAGATAAAGAAAAAAAAAAACATATTATCGGCTTATAGCCGTTGGACAGCTAAAAGAAAGAAAAAGAAAAAAAAAAAAACATATTATAGGCTTATAAGTTATAGCTGTTGGTTTCCAACGGCTAAAAGAAAGAAAAAGAAAAAATATATATATATTATAGCCGTTGCAAACCAACGGCTAAAAAAGAACGAAAAAGAAAAAAAAAAAAAACATTACCAACGGCTATAATATTAATGGTTGTTGGAAGTTTTAAATTTTTTTTAATAATAATAAATTTTTTAATAAAAACTTTAAAATTATTATTTTTATTTTTTAAAAATTTCATTCCCGTTCTATAAATACCCTTATACTTTTTTCATTTTTTCACACATCTTCTCTTATCTCTCCTTTCAATCTCTTATTCTCTAATTTCTTTCTTTGTATTCTCTTATTTTCAATTTCTCAATTCTCATTATTCAATAATTAATATTCTATAATTTTTTTTTTTGTCTAATCTCCTAAATTTACAATAACTCATATTCTCATTATTTTTATAATCCTCATTCTTGTATAAATTTCTAATACTTACTTTCTGTGACGCCCCGACTTACAACATCTACGTAGGGGGATGACTACGTAGACGTGGGCCGTCACCTTACTTGCTTACTAACTTAATTCTTATCAAAAAGCCTTAAGCTTACTGAAAATTCTAGAATAATTTTTTTTTTCTTTAAAACTTTATTTTAAAACTCTTTTACTCTCAAACTTAAATTTGACTTAGTCTCATACTTATTCTCATACATAAAACTTAACTTATCTTCATACATATTCATATGTACTCACCTGAGTACCAAGATCGTGGACCAGACCCGACCTAGTGCGGATCGGTACAACACGAGGTAACTTGCTTGTCATACATACTTGAAACTTTTCTTAAACATAACAAAACACATTTTACAAATGTATTTTACAAAAACATATTTTCCAAAACCCGTGGCGGTGTCCATTCCACATTTCACAGTCCACAGCACCAACTCTCCACAGTATTGTATCAAGTACTGCCGTTAGGTTGCTTACCTACAGCATGAATGTAAGTAATGAGCTAATGCCTAGTAAGTACAATATTCAATCCACAAAACGTTTTACGTGCAAGAATGCGTGAACCGATTATGTTTTCTTATAAATCAATTATGCTTTCATTAACTTGGTTCTATTCCCTACCATGTCATGTCATATGTGCACGTACCGTGGTACATAGCCATGGAGTGGTTGGAGGCGGCCAGTCCAAACAAAGTCAAACCATGAAACTAATTGTTTACATAGAGTGATTGGGGCAGCCAGTCCAATCCAATTCAAACCATAGACCAAACCGTTTAAACCCGTCCTCGTGACAAGTCGGTACGACACTATAACATTAACTTGTCTTATCCTATCTCATGACTTAACTTATTCTTACCATGTGATTTAATATTCGTGAACATGCTTCATGATGTCACGTAGCCAAACATACAACATAAAATAATCTCAATCATAATACATCATATCATAACTTACCATATCATAACATACCATAACATAACATATCATAGCATAATATCATAACATAAACTTATCATAACATAAACTTCATAGCATAACATCACAGCTTAAACTTATCATAACATAACATAAACTTATCATAACATAACTTAAACTTATCATAACGTAACTTAATCTTATCCTAACATAACTTAATCTTATAATCTTATCATAACATAACTTAAACTTATCATAACATAACTTAATCTTATCATAACATAAGCTTCATAGCATAACTTCATAGCATAAGCTTATCATAACATAACTTCATAGCATAACATAAACTTATCATAGCATATGCATCAATACATGATTTCTTGAAAACATGTCATGCAACAAAAACGTTTTGTTCATGCTGTAGGCGGAGTTGTACTTACCTGTTGTCCTACGCTCTTAGTTTATCGCCAAACATAGCCCATACTCCCGTTTTCCTAACAGGGTGTAAGATAAGAATCAGTCATATTCTATCTTACCATAAATCATAATCCTTAAACGTTAATATCCTTCTAGGTTACTTCTAGCAACCCTGGGTATGAGCCCAAACATAAATAGGTTAACGTCTTATTGAGTTACTAAAGCCCAATAGTGGTATCCCACTTGGTTACCATATTACTTAGCATAATTAAGTTATTTCTTTTCTTTAGAAAACTTGTTCAATTCTTGAAAACAGTTTCTTAATTCAAGTGTAAGTGCATGAGTAGGGATTTCTTGTTTTTGCACTGTTTTCTTAAAATCCTGTGTAGGAATTTCTTGATTCCTGCACGATTATGGGAATCTAATTTTTACTTTAAAATATGTTTGTAATTTGAAAAATATTTCTTCATGAAAGTTGTATATCTCGAAAGATCCTAAAACTTTCATGTTTTACACAAAACCTAATTCTGCATTTAACTTGTTCATTTTCTTGGTTGAAGCCGGCTGGCCGTGCATAGGGTCTGGGCAGACTAGGTCTCGGATTTTCATAAAAACAGAGGCCTTTGGAGCCGTATTTTGAAAAACTGTCTGCGATTCCCCCTAGGAAAAACCCTTTCCTACAACTTTCATGTTTTACATTTTTCCAAAATCTGCCTCTAAAGGCCTCAAAATTTTATTTTCAGATTGCTGCTCGGTTTTACCCGAAACTGGCAGTTTTTCTTGAAATCCGTTTTTACGTAAAGTCCGTGCGCACACTACCTCAAACGGTCGCAACCGTGAGCCTACGACAAACATGCAGCGTATCTAACGGAAAATCATATCATCATACATCCATACATAATAGCATAACACATAAATAAAAACTTAGATCTAGCTTACCATAACATAGATCTAGCTTACCATAACCCTAATCAAGCACCTACTAAGCTTTTACATGAAAATAAATGAGCTTAAGCTCTTACAAAACCCACTGAAAATACACATAAAACCTTGAATCAAAACTTAATAAAAAGGCTTAGGGATTTGAGAAGATTACCCCTTGAATCTTAGAGATGAAATCTCAAACTTGGATCCGAATTTTCCCTACCTATTCTTCTCTAAAATCGGGCCAACCTCTCTCTTTTTTTTTTCTCTCTTCCATGGGTTCGGCCTTTAGGTGAGGGGGAGAGAGAATGAGTGGAAATTTTGGCAGAGTTTTGGGTTCAATTCAATGCTCAAAAATTGTGAACCAACTACCCCTATTTATAGGTGAAACTTAAAGTTTCCTTAATTGCATAATAGGGTTTAATAAGCAAAATATTGCCCATCAACCCTCCTAGGTGGTCGGCCATTCATGGTGAGAATGAGCCAAGAATTTGCTTGCTCACCAAGCAAATCTCTTGCTTACCTCATCAAGCCTACCTCACCTTGCTTGCATCACAAAAGCAAAACTTGCTCACCAAGGCTTTCAATGTCCACCGGTCATACTAGTGCATGAACCAAAACTTTTGCTTGTTCACCAAGGCTTTCCTATCCACCTTCCACCGGTCATGCCATGCCATGTGTGTGAACCAAAATTTGCTTGCTCACCAAGCTAATTGGTTACTTACCTCACCATGCCTACCTCATTAAGATTACATCACCAAGCTTACCTCACCAAAGCAAAACTTGTTCACCAAGTCTTGCTAAAGAAACCGGTCATGCTAGCTAGAACAAGTGTGTGGAAGCCAATCAAGGTGATGTGTCCAAGGGTGAACCATAGGCAACACCTACCACACCTTTTCTATCTTATCTTGCATTTAAGTCCTCAAAAGCAAACATAATTGCCCCCCTAAAACCTTAGAGTGGCCGGCCATGATGGAGTGATTTGTTGGCAAATTTTTCAACCACAATTCATGCTTAAATCTTACTTTCCAAAATTTTCAAAAATCCAATTAATCCAATTGGTCATCACCCTATGAGGTGTCCTCAAAATTAAGGCTCCATTTGGTTTTTCTTTACCAATGCAGTCCATAATCATACTAATAAGGATTTTACAAATACTATTTTTTACTTAAAACAGTACTGTTTCACTAAATTGCAGTCCAGAGTTCATCTGCGTAAAATTGGACTGCGTATGAATTTTTCTTAGAACTTGAAACTATTTAATCCATACTGCTCTAACTAATGTGCTTGATTTTTCTAGGGTGGTCTTATAGCTTATTTGACTGAAATGAGGGTTTCCGCAGTATAATTTCATACTGTTGATAACACTACAGTACCGTCTCAGTCAAACCAAAAGTCAACTTGGTCAACTTAAAGTCAACCTTGGTCAACTTAAAGTCAACCTTGGTCAAAGTTGACCCGAAGAAAATCATAAATTCCTATTTTGTCTTTTTTCCTCAAAAGGCCTCGTGCTTGACAAAGCAAACTATTATTGAGTCTCGTAGCTAATTAAACGAGAACTCAAACATATTCTGATATTTACTCAGATCATGAGCTTTATATCGACATACATAATAAAATCTTAGATTTTCCTTACTTCTAAGGAAATCATAAGTTCATCGAAATTTCAGGTTCTTACACTTTCCTACAAAAAAAATCAAAATGGATCCAAATCCAAATGTTCAACAACCAATTGTTGATCTTGATGATGATTATCACGGGATGGATGACCGCGACATCGAAGAAGTGGAGATTTCCCGTATGGAGGCCGGCGACAATGTCCATGAGATCAGACGTAGGAGTTTCAATACTCCAATACCACCAAGTCCAATGTTTGCACCATCAAGAAGTAGTTCGGGAAGCACCAGTTGTCTACCAAAAAAGCCAAAAGGTAATGCTAAAACCACTTCACGTGCTTGGCAATTTTTCGATGCTGTGCAGAAAGAGGACTTTGGCCCCGACGGCAAAAAAATACAAACAAGACTAGCAAAATGTAAGTATTGCCAAAAAACTTTGACTGCTAACAGCTCAAGTGGGACCCGTCACTTATTAGCCCATGGTGAAAGATGTGCTGCGAAACATGATAAGGGAAGGGAGCCAACACAAAGCACTCTAAAATTCAACTCCGATGGCTCGATAGGTACTTTTTCTTATGATCCCATGGTAGCTAGAGAATCTCTAGCTCGTTTAATTGCCTCTATAGATTTACCTATTAGTTTTAGTGAAAATACTTTTTATAAAGAGCATATTCAAAGATCTTTTTATTCACAATTTAAAGCCGTTACTAGAAAAACTATTAGGAGTGATATTATATCTTATTATAGTAAAAAACGCACTACATTAATATCTTATATGAATACAAACACATTTTGTATTGCATTGACATCTGATATTTGGGCTGCTAGGTCAAACCAAGATTATATTAGTGTAGTTTCACATTATTTAGATCCTCAGTGGGAATTACAAAAAAAATTATTAGCTTTAGACTTATTGATCATTCTCACAATGCTTTAAATATTGCTGATAATATTATGAGTGTTTTAAATGAATTTGGCATTAGCAATTGCATTATTTCAGTTACCGTAGATAATGCTTCGGCAAATACCGCTGCAATTCGTTTTCTTGAAAACAACTTGTTAGAATATATTGGTGAAATTTTATTACATCAACGTTGTGCATGTCATATCATCAACCTCATTGTAAAATCAGGTATGAAGTTGGTAAGTAGTAACATTGAAAATATTCGTAATGCTCTCCTTTGGGTATATAATTCAAATCCTCGCATTGCTGACTTTAAGACGTATTGCAAAGCAGAAGGTTTAAAACCTCAAAAATTTGGGACTGATATGCCGGTAAGGTGGAACTCAACTTATTTAATGTTGAAAAATGCAATAGAATATAAGAATGTTATTTCTATGTTTTATAATACAAAGAATAATATGATTTTATTATCTGATGTTGATTGGTTTATTGCTGAAAGAATGATTTACTTTTTATGATGCTACTGTTTTATTGTCTGGTGTTTATTATCCCACTTCTCCACTAGTTTTCACCCAATTAATGCTTATTTCTTCATTGTTTTCTGAATATAGAAATGATGATTTATTTAAACTAATAGTAGAAAAAATGGAGAAAAAGTTTATGAAATATTGGGATCACAATAACATGCCTTTATTATATTGCCTAGTCATTGTTTTAAATCCTATAATTAAATTAAATGGTCTTTATAATGGTCTTACTCATATTTCTGAACATGTGAATGTAGATTTTGCTTCAACGTATTCTTTGACATTTAATAACACTAAATGCAAGTTATTTGAGATTTTACAAGTTATCAGAATAAATTCGGGCAACAAGTTAATATTGAAACCGAAGAAACTCTTCCAATTGCTGGTGATCGAAAAAAGAAAAAAGTTTTGGGTTTTTTCTCTACTCCAGCAAGATCGGGCTCTTCATCAAGTTCGAGTGTTACTAGTCCACTTTCAGCAAGTTCAACTACCACGAGTACGACACACTCGGAGTTCACAAAATACTTAGATACAGATTTTTCATTACTAGACTCAACTACAAATACTGAAGATTTTAAAATTTTAGATTGGTGGAGGTTGTAGTCGACAAATTTTCCAGTGCTTTCCCATTTAGCACGTGACATCTTAACTATTCCTGTTTCGACAGTTTCTTCTGAATCAGCATTCAGCACAGCTGGAAGGATAATTGAATATCGGAGAACCTTATTAACACCTAAGATGGTCAAGGTGCTTACATGCTTAAAAGATTGGGAACATGCAGATAAAAGGTTGCAATATACAGTAGAAGATCAAGAGATACTCCAACACTTTAACGAAATGACCATAATCGTTGCCGATGATATTGACAATGCTCCTGTGGCTCCCTTTTCCGATTGCTAATGCTGATTGATATATTTTTTTATTGTAAAATTATAGATATGAATTAAGATTGCACTCTTTTTTCTTTGCTGAGGTTTTATCCCAATGGGTTTTACTTAGTAAAGTTTTTAATGAGGCAATCATGACATCAATAAAATTTTAAATTTCAATTTTATATTCTCTTTTTTGTATCCTTATTTCTTAATAAAATTTATAATTTTTAATATGTGCTTGATTTATTTTTCAATTTAGTAATATGTAATCAAAAATAACTACTAAGAAAACACTGATAAATAATTATAATCTTAAACAACTAAAATTAAAAGTTTAATTATAATGTTGAGTTAACTAACTAACTAATATTATAATTATTAAGTATTAACTAAGCAATTATAATAAAAATAAAAATATAAAAATAAATAGAAATAGTATAATAAATTTTTTTCAACAAAGTATAAAATTTTTTATTTTTTATCTAAGATAAAATATTAAGATAAATTATTAAATTATCAAAAAAATACAAATTTATTCAAAAATTACAAATAAAATAATAAAATTAAATAAAAATTTTAAAATTAGGCCCGGCCCGGTCCGCTCCCGGCCCGCGGGCCGGGCCGGGCTAATATTTCAAAAAATCAGGCCGGGCCGGGCCGGGCGGCCCGAATTTCCACCTCTAGATAAATATACAATTTTTGATGAATTTTACAAATTAAAACTACGAACCGAGAGGTTTTGCTGGAACCCTATACTAGCCGCTGGTTTTGCATATTTTGGGTTAGTAAATCATATTTTTTTAAAGAACCATTTTTATGTTAAACTACACATTATAAGATTTCTAATAACATATTTTTTTTGTCTTATTTGGACTTATGAGTAAATTGTTATGATTTTTTTAAATTTAACCACAAATCTAGACATATGGTATATACATGAGACTAATAGTAACGAAACCTCATTATACGACATGTAAAGCTCAAAAAATTAAGAAAATAACTTTATGGTTGTAAACTATAAATCTCAAGCTTTGAAATAAGCTATCATATGTTTAAAACAGATATGTGCATAATTTTTAATAAATCACACGAGAATAGATTTCAACCTGGTAAACTGAGATTTTACTATGTGACATTAAGGAGAACCTCCATATTAAGATTTGAAACCCTTAAAATTTTGGAAAATAAATTATAAGGACAGAAACTAGATACTTCAAACTTTCCAATGAGTTATCAAGTGTCCAAACCGGAATTATCACATATTTAAATAAATCTTATAAATCAAGATCTCACACCGAACAAAACAATTGAACTCTAAAATATGACATAATTTGACTCATAACATGGAGATATAATCATTGATGAAGTGATTTGATATCAAGTGTATGATCAATTAAATGGGAAAAGCCCTAACTTTATAAAGTTAAATCACAAGTTTTTAAATGGGCCAAGATAAAGTAAACCAGATGATTACTAGACATATACCAATAGACTACTTCAGCCCAACTTAATGACCATAGCTAATGGGAATGGGCCTTACAAGCCTAATACTAATTAGAATACAACCCAATTAGAGGTATACACTTAGGTGACTCATTGTCACCAAAGTAATGAAGATTAATTAATTAATTAAGAAATTAATTAATAAACTAATAAATTCACAATAAAATATAATTATGTTAAGAAAGTTAGTAAGTAATTATTAAAGTAATTAATTAATTATAAGAACTAATAAATGATTATTAGTTGTGTAAGCAAAATTATTATCTTGAGTCACTACATAATTAGAATGGATATTAATTAGAGATTAATTAAACATTAATTATTAGTACAATCTAAATATTAATTATTAATATAAGAATTAATAATTGATAATTATTATATGAGAAAGAATATTTTAGTAAAATAATTAATTTACTAAAAAAAGTAACATAATTAATTATTAATGATATAAATTAATTAGTCAATTAAAATTATGTATTTATTTATAATTACTCAACTAAATAAAGTAATAATTAAGTACTACCTAATTAATTAATTAGTTAAATAATTGATTAATTAATCAATTAAATTAAGTAAAATTAAATTAATTAAATAATAATTAGTAGAAATTTGTTTAACACTTAATAATTAATATGAAATAATTATTAAGGTTAATTATGATATAAGTAAATTAAGTCATCTTAATCTATAAAATATATATATATATATATATACACACACACATATATAACCATGATTTGCTCTAATATTGAGGTATTGTTAAATCAGGACAATTCCCCGAACTTACATAATAGGAGGTACTACTTCGGAAGTTTAAGCATATAAGACAAGTAAGTTCAACCCTCACCTACAGCATAGAACAAAATATTTTCTTTATTAATGTTTAATGTTTACTATGAACTGCATTGATGTTAGGTTGAATATATGAGTGAAATGTATTGCCTGGATTAAACATTTGACGTGTTTAATTTCTATTGCACTAATATGATTAGCATGCTTCACAGATATTTATGCCATAATAATAGATGTATAGTGCATATAAATTTACACATTGTCACAATTAATAAGAATGAGGCTAACGAAAGTTAGGATTAAGTGTCGTACTAACCTCCAATTAGTGAGAGGATAAGAATGAAAGTTATAAGTTATGACCTTGAAGGTTGTTGGAGGGTCACTCCCCCAACTCCCCATTGGTTGCATGTATATGGGTACAACACAAGGGTCCTTAAGTAGACAAGATATGTATATAATAAAGCATACTATACAATCATTGATCACATGTATTTTTGAACATTCATGTGGTGACGTGTGATGATATGATCTATGAAAATATTTGTGAGATGGAGTTTGTACTTACTGAGCGAAAGCTTATATGTGTGTGTTCGTACTGTAGGTAATGCATGTAAGTAGCCCGCCACTTAGATGTTTTCTGGACTGGCGAAGCGGTGCGGAGGCGATGAAAGAAGATAGTAGAATGCTACTACGAATTTAATTTACGCATTTAGACTTCTTGAATTATTTAATATCAATTATCTTTAAAACTATTTTTAATATTTCGATACTACTAAATTAATATGAGTACTTTACGAGAAAAAGACTTTAGAGTCTTACCTCTTAACTCTTTTTTATTTTTTTATTTTTTTTTCTGTCGCTTTTTTTAGGATTTTATACTTAAAAACTACTAAATTAATCTGTTTTTCTTAAAATGAAAGACTGATAATAGCTAGATGAATAAGCTTTCGGTCTGAAAATTATGAGAAATAAAAGAACTAAAACGAAAGAACAAGTAAAGAAAAGAACGTAACTGAACTTCAAAAAAAATAAAAAAATAAAAAAGAATATAACTGAAATAAACTACTCGTTTCCAAAAGGATACATATATCTTGTCTTAATTATTATTCTTCCTTTCTCTTCACTGTCAAGTTCTCTTAAGTGCAAGTTTTGGCCTGTGAAGAAATGATAGATTTGAGTTGTTTACCATTATGTATTACCATTAAGCTTCATCTCCTAAAAACAAGATAAAAAAAGTGTGATTTTAAATATAAACAAACAATAATTTTACATTTGATTTTATCATAAGGTGTAGAGTTTAAATCTTTCCATCTCTAAATTAAAAAAAAAAAAAAAAACATAAAAGAAGTTTTAATTTGATTGGACAAAAAAAAAAAAGGATCAATTACATGTACAACCAAATTAGAGTCACGATTTTAAAAGATGTCCAAAAACAAACTTATTTACAAAATTGAACAAAAAGAAAAAAAGAAAAAGAAAAGAAAAGAAAAGAAAAGAAAAGAAAATTGATCATGTTGTCTTGACAAAACAAACTCTAATTTACAGAACAAATTAAAAAAAAAAAAAAGAAAGATTTTATCCTTGGAAAAAATGCCTCATTTATGTGATTTACCCAAAAATATTTTGTCCTAAAAAAATCTCATATACTTAAAAATGTCGTCTTTAAAAACTGACCATCTATGTTTTATTATTTGTTATTGATTTTTTGTGTTTGTTGTCAATGTCATATTGATGAGATCAATATGCTGTGAGACTATATTTGGTGAATATGTTATTTTTCCCCTTTCAATGACACAGTCAATATGGTAATTATCGTGAGAAAACCTATAATATTTGCTATGAAATTCTTTTATGAGGTAATACGATCATTATCATCTATATGATGATCATATTGTTACTATTTAGGAATATGTAATATAATAATAAGATCCTTATGATATAAACATTGTATAACAAAACATTATACTCGTAGTGACAATCATTATCGTAATGATCCTATGATCATTTCAAAAAAAAAAAAACAAAAAAAAAAAAAAAAAAACTTGTAATATCATACAATTCAAGGGAAAAAAAAAAACCCTCCTTTGAAAATAGCCTAGAATAGCTAATCCATTTCAGATTTATATTTAAACTAAATTACAGTAAAACTTTTGAAAATCATTCCGTAATTCAACCTACAATAACAATAGGGGTAAACCTGGAACAAATAAAGAATGAAATTTAAATTTTGTTAAATTTTGAAAAAAAGTTAAAATTGTTTACATTTTAAAAGATATGAATGAAAATGATCATGTTGTGTAAATATTTCCAAGGAATTAGAACAAAAAACTCTAGATTATTTCTAATACATGCCTAGCAATTGGAAAGATTGAATATGGCCCATTGGCAAGTTATCAAACCAGCCCCTTTCCAGCATCTTTCTCTGCAAGACTTCATGGCCCATCGGGCTTGGCTGGCAAATAGCCCATCCCAGTCCATTAAAATTCTCTGCCCTTTCACAGATATTTTGCTTTTAGTCAATAAAAGAATATAAATAAAGGGGCAAAAAGCATATTAATAGCATTTTTAAGGTTTAATATTTGAAGTAAATATCATATTCATACGTGTTGTCACTGGTTTTGAAACTCAAAATAATGCAATTCATTCAATGTGATTTTTATTTTTTACAATTTATTAATATGGTTTATTATTTATCTTTTACAATATTTTTTTTATTCAGTTAATCATAATCTCCAAATATTTACAATATCTCCAAATTTTTACAATATTGATCAATGAAGATATGAAGTTTTATCCCTAAAACAATCATCATTATCTTAAGTGAAAAGCACTTGAATGACACAAAAAGGAACGTTACACTAAATGACAAAAAAGTTTGACACCAATCCAATATCAAACGAAATAAAACTAAAATTTGTGTTATGTTGCCTAAAAATGTGTGAAATTATTTATGTAATGTTGATCAATTGATAAAAAAAAATGTGACTATTTAGATAATTTTCTATTATTTTAATTAGTTTAGAAACTTCATGTTAATCAATAACGTCGATTCATGAGAATAAATTAATTCACAACTTTTCTTGTGACACGCACGCAGCAATTGAGAATGGGCAAGTGCCCTCATGAAAACTTAGCTTTTATAGAAAAAAAAAAAAATTGTCAGTAGTTTTAAATTGATTTTTATTTTTTTAAAACTAATTAAATACTCTCTTAATTTTAGCATATTAGATAATAACTTAATCGATTTTTTTAATTATAATTCACCATAGTAAATTTTCAAATTATAATAAATAGCAGTTTTTAAAAAACGTAAGATAAGAAAGTAATTTCCCAACTACTATTAAAACTTAGTAGAATTTTTAAAGGAAAATTTTCAAAATTCCCTGAATGCCCTTGCTTGATCGGAATATGAGTTGGGTTGTTACGAGATGACGGTTTGTCATTTGGAGGAGTAGCGTTATGAATCACCATAACAGAATGTTGTACGCTACGATCTCCAGTTTTACAATATTTATTGCAAACGAACGGTACAACAATAATTCGCAACATGACTATGCCACAATCCCGTGACGGCATCGCAATTGCGTCTTGTTCGTCCATCGTTGTTGAACGTTCAGTCTTCTTCGTTCGTCAGCATTGGCGATTTTAGTGATCTGCTATCGACGATTAGATTGGTAACGTGGAATTAGGGCTAGAGTTATGGGTAGCTTGAATTGGGGCTGATATAAGAAAGAGCAAGATAGCACTTTTTAAGAAAGCAATAGTAAATTATAACATAAAATTTTAAACATAATAATAAATTGCATAATCAAATTTATGATCATATAATACCAAAAAACCCATCATCCATCCTCCTCTCGCTTTCTTCACTCTTCTTCTCTCTTTATTTCTCAAACATGAAACTATGCACATAAATTTGATATTAAAAATTAACCATAAATCCATTATTTTCTAGAAAATCTAAGGATTTACCAGAAAATACAAGGATTTACTCGAAAATATATTCTATAATTTATTATCTTTTAAAAAACCTGTTATAAACTTCAAAAGTGCCTATAAAATATGCCATCGGTTACAATTTCCCTTATTATTATTGGTTTATAGGAAAAACAACTTTTTTTAACGGAAAAAAAAAGAAGAATTTTTTCTTGAGGAAAAAAAACAAAACAAAACAAAAAAAAAGAGAGAAAAAAGTAGTTCGCTATTGGTCTATTATTTCAACAATTTTTTATACGAATCACACCAACAACGTGTCGAAACCTGATACCAAATCTGGGAACAACTAACCCAGGATCTTTCAAGTTTGATGGAAACCGCGACCTATTGCTGAGCAAAGCAAGAACCTTGGTATGGTAAACACACCTCAAACGGGTATGTAAAGTCCGTTTGATAAGTCAATTTGAACGCCACAAGGAATCTTTGATAAGTTCGGATAAGTTTTTTCAAGAACTCAAGAAGAATAACTCACAATATAAATAAACATAAAAAAAAAAAAGAAAAAAGAAAAAAGAAAAAAAAAATTCC
>CM019745.1:17361187-17487766 GCA_009761775.1 Ficus carica
ATCAAACTCCTCCTCTAAATCGTCCCCTTCAAATTCACCCACATCCTCAACTTCCCTTTGGTGCAACCTGTTCCTTCTTGGGGCGTTCGGAGCAAATGGTGGCTGTCCCTATTGTGTTCCCTCTTCTACCCTATCCAACCTCTCATATATATGTTCTAACTCCACCCTCATCATCCGTTTCATCTCCCCCATTAATGCTTGCATTTGCAGATTTGGAACAACGGTTGGTGGAATTTCTTTGTTTATGTTTTTTTCTTGATTTTACGACATGATTGAAAATTGCAAACAAGGTTAGAACAATATGGAAAAAAAAAAAAAAATTAGACCTCACCACACTCCCTCATGTGTTTCACTCGAAGAATAATTCACTCAAATCCACTCATGCTTCACTCAATTTAATTTGGCTTTTACTCTCTAATACACTCACACGTTCCACCTTTTTCCACTCATATTCTTCTTTTAGTTCTTTCAAAACTAATCAAACAATAATAAAAAGGATTCAAGCAGCACATTAAGACGAGAAGCAAACCAAACAAATCAAATTTTGTCACGGATTCTGATAATCTTTGACACTCAAGTGTGGGATTTTGGCAAAAAGGGGTCTAGGATGTGAGAAACAAGAATAAACAAAAAAAAAAATTAAGAAAGGTTCCCAGACTTTTTTTTAAGATTGAATTGAAAAAGAAAACAAGAAAAGGATAGGCAAACTAGATAAACCTAGGCTCTGATACCAACTGATACGAACCACGCCAACAACGTATCGAAACCCAATATCAAATATGGGAACAACGAACCCAAGATCTTTCAAGTTTGATGGAAACCGCGACCCGCTGCTTAGCAAAGCAAAAGCCTTGGTATGAAGAAGATGCCACAAACGGGTATGGAAAGTCCGTTTGATAAGTCAATTTGAAAGCCACAAGGAATCCTTGATAAGTTCGGATAAGTTTCTTCAAGAACTCAAGAAGAATAACTCATAATATGAATAAATATAAAATAAATAAAAAACTCCTTCCATAATCTGAAAATCAGCCTTATATAGCCAAAATTATAATTTATAAAATTCTTAATCTACCCTTAATGAAAAACACGCCTAAAAAAAAACCTAGGAAGCAATTATATTTTGACTCCTCAACCGCTTATAATAAAATCCAAATAAAGATACTAAAATTCAAATTTTAAACTGAAACTTAAAACTAAAATAGGATTACAAAGAAATCAAATCTTCTAAACTTCATGAATCTTCTTTTGAATCTTGAACTTCTTGAAAACTTGAAAACGTAATCTTGACTTGATTCTTGGTTGGAAAACACGCCCACATCAGCTTGGAACCCCCTAGCACGTGTATCACGGAATTGACATGCAAGTTAGCCATGTAATGGTTCAATGGACTTGTATGGCTGGTTGGCTCTCTTCCAATTAACTTTGATGAGTAAAACCAGCCTTTGTTCACCCTTAGTAGTGAACACACTCTTTTCTTATTGTAGAACTCTTCGGACTAAGTTATTCAGCACTTCTTTAAATCTTTTAGCTCGAGCCCTCGTCACCGGACTAACTAGAACTTTAATTGGTTCGTTAGTATTCCTTGCAGCCTTGATGTACTCATCAATTTTGTCCTTCAATAATTGAAGAGGCTGAAATGCCGTTTCACCGAATTATTCTTTTGACTTCATTTGCTCATTAAAGACATAGAGGCAGCTCCTATGTATTCTTAAAGAATAATAACGTACGAATTCCACTTTAATTTTAAAAAATAATTAAAAAATCAAGCATTTATATCTTATAATAAAGTCAAAATAAAATTACTACTAAACTATACGGTAACTGTCCACTTTCATTTTACTGCACACAAATTGTTAGTAAGAAAAAGAGTAGACTAAGTGTTAATTTTCAGTCA
Organism: Ficus carica; assembly: GCA_009761775.1. Classification (NCBI taxonomy): domain Eukaryota; kingdom Viridiplantae; phylum Streptophyta; class Magnoliopsida; order Rosales; family Moraceae; genus Ficus; species Ficus carica. Next base: position 17,363,082 of record CM019745.1, read on the forward strand.
GTGTACTATTAAATTAAAGATAGTTTTCAGTAAATAATAGCGATAATAATAGTAAAGGATATTGGTACTTACTTATCGAGATGTTTGGGAGTGATTTGAATTAAGAGAGATCTTATATTTAAATTTTGAGAAAAGCTGACAATATATCAATAAAAAAAAAAATATATATATATATATATATATATGTATATACATCTCTTCCTCCAACATGGAAGAGTTTCGGCATGCAACTTAGCATGTAATACATTCCAACGAAACTATGCATGAAGTAGAGTTAAAATACATCCAAGAATCAAATCTTAGTTGGAGCAAAGCAAAATAATTATAAATTTTTTTAAAACTTATTTTGAAAGGTAAAAAAAATCAGGCGGAAAAGTTGTCTCCATTCTGCCTGATATGTCTCCGTTATTGCATGCATGCGCTGAAAACCAATAAAATTCGGCTTAAATATTGATTTTATTGGAAATTAATGTAAGCTGCAAAAAATCCAAGGTGCAGTAAGCATGCATAACAAATATTTTTCAATCTATCTTGATTTAAAAAAAAATATGTCGTCTTCTTAAAACATTCTAATTCCTTGATTAAAATATTTAGAGACTTTTCTATTAGTCACTAGATCACTGAATAAAGCGACAAGAAATGCCAAATTTTTCTCAAAAAATCTTTATGTACTGTGGATTGAATTGGAGTGTCTAAAATCCAAACAATACAGGATAGGATAGGATCGAACTTATGCCTTAAGTGATACTCATGAAGCCTATTTTTTCATATTATTTTCATTAATTAATGTGCCATTATTTTAGTTAAAATTTCTTCGAAGAATTCTATATATAATAAGGCTCTAATACTGTATTCACTCTGATAGTTTTTGTTGTAATCTGATAGTCCAAAACTATGTTGTATTATCATACAATTCTTTTTAAAAACTATGTTTTTTGTTGTAATCTGATAGTCCAAAACTATGTTGTATTATCATACAATTCTTTTTAAAAACTATGTAAATATCAAATACGTTTCAGGGTGAAATACGTAATTGTACCTTTTAATTTTAATTAATTTTTAATTATCCCACTATTTTTAGAAACTACAAAAGTATCATTTGAATTTGAAAAACTTGTTTCAATGTCATACTTCGTGTACTTTGTAGATGAAAAACAATGGGAAGGACAAGCATTACATTAATTAGATCGAGTTTATTTCTTAACAATATTTATTTCTTGAAAAAAAAGTTGAAAATTATTTAAACAGTTGAAATTCATAAAATTCAAGATCCTTTTGAATTTTTTTTTAAATATTTGAAAAACATAAAATTCAAGATCATTTTGGAACCTTTGTTTTGTTTTATGGTTTTTAACGCCTGTCAAACATTTTTAAAAAATTATAAACTTTATTAGGGTTTTTTTTTTTTGTCGTTTTGAATATATATTTCATTCAGAAAGTATTTAAGAATGAAATTGTCACGAAAATTTTCAAATCCAAAAGAAACCTTTGTAATTTCTCCAAATAGATAAATAAATTGAGAAATAATTAAAAGTAGAAGGTATAGATACGTAATTAACCTGTACTTTTTTAACGTTGTTACAAAATATAGATTTAATGACGATTTAACTATCGTTAAAACCTTTTTTGTACTAGTATAAGTTTATATATACATGAAGCACTAGCTACATCCACGACCGAATTAGAGGCATTGACTTCTTAATTTTATTGGGCCGACAAGAGTACTCTTTTAATCCAAGACCAAGCACTCAGATTTAGTTACCATTACAATAAACTCCACTCCATTATTTTTATTTTTGTACACACAAGACTAATATAAGTAGCATTTCTAGTAGTGAAAATAGACAATCAAGTTCATAACTATAAGAATTAAATAACACCAAAAGAGGTATTAGAGAACTTAAATCTATTTAATGTGATTCATTTACGGAGTAAGAATAAAAAAAAAAAAAAAGAATTTATTGATAAAGAGTATTAGGAATGAATTTTTACGTAAATATAAGTTACAATATTAAAATTATCAAATCACTTAAAATTAAAATATTTTTAATTAAAATAAAAATACATTTAAGTATAGAAGTCAACTTTCATTAAATCTGTGTGCTTTTAAAAACTTCAGCCTCTAAGTAGTGGAAGTGACCTATGTATGCCACTTCAGGAAAATTGTTGACTTTTTATTTTGGTCAAATTTGTTGCCTCATAAAAGCATAAAGTCAGCACGTTGGGACTCCCATGGCATGGGCTATAAGTGGACGTGTTTCAAACAAACTTTAAAAAAATATATATATACAAATCGAAGAAAGATGAGGGAAGCAGTAAATTTCAGCAATAAATCTTTACTTCCGTTTAAAATACCGATTTAAAATAGAATTTTTAAATTGAAGTTAGTTAATTTTTCAAAAATTAATTGTAATATTTGTTGACTTGAAAAAAAAAAAAAGACAAAAACTGATATGAAAAAACTTAAATTTGAACCTGAGTCAAACAAAACATTTATCTTTCTGCATTTTTCCCCTCATTGTCCACTCTTCTTCTTCTTCTTCTCAACTTTTTTTTTTTTCTTTTTGTTTTTAATAAAAAAAAATTCTTGAATGTGTGGAGTACTATGTTATAAAAACTGGTTGTTGTCGAAGAAACTTTCGGCGGGTTAGGTCCATGCCTAAAGGCTTAATCCTTACCACACGTTGTAGAATTCCATAATCTCCTTATATGACCATTAGTCTATATATATATATATATATATATGCTTATAAATATGCTCATGCTTTCAAATCTCTCTCTCTCCCTCTCTCTTTTTATTTTATTTTATGTAGCAATCATGTTTTCTAATCCTATATACACATTACACAATAGTGTTGACTCTTCCTTCAAAATAAAAATAAATAATAAAAAGTAAACGTTGACTCATTGTTACACGTGCTGTATCCACCAAATAGTAAAGAACCACGACGTTGCCGAAAATGTCACGACCTTCAAAACCTTTTTGGTTCACCATTGACTTCTTTTCCCCACTCAATTTTGACCCCCTTTTTGTTTTTTTGTTTTTTGTTTTTTTTTCCAGAAATTTTGACCCCGTTTTTTACATTTCTTTTTGAGGTTTTATATTATTAAAAAATTTCCAACTGATTGGATTGTTTGGTAAACATTGTTTTTACTCAATAGATTTATAAAAATAACTACGTTGCAGCAAAATTTGTAAAATAGATCACAATTACTTCTGCATAGATGCTTTTGCTATCATTTTATAAACTTATTAAAATATCCTTTAACAGTAAATAATAATTCCAATCTGCTCATTTTTATTTATCTCCATAATAAGTAATAAAATTACATTCAAACTATTAGTTTGAAATTTATAAATTATTTTTGTCTTAGAAATAATTTGAAATTGTGAATTTAAATTTTGTAACTTATTTGATTATTGTATTTTTTAAAATGGTAATTTTATGTGTATTTGAAGATGATAGCATGGGCAACCAACCATATGACTCCTTTGGTTCAATATTTTTCAAAAAATGAAAGTAAATAATTTATTGTTTAATCATTTTTATTTTATTGGATAAAATATTATGAATATTGAATTTATTACGTAATAAAAATATGTATGTTAGAATATTTACCAGACATAAATATACTATGTCCTTTTACCAAACATCTATATTTTTGCTTTTGGTATTTATAGAAACTTTGATTAAAAAAAACCTATTTGCTTTTAGTCATAGTAACTTTAAAATCACAATACAGTTTTAGTAAAAACATTTCACAGCACAATAATATCAAATTAACCTTTTTATGAATTTGAAGATGTGGATATTCGAATTCTTCATCATAAATCAAGTGTATAATTACCGTTTTATTATGCTTGGAACCACCTCACTCAATTTTCTTAACAAATATTTTCCACGGCTTGAGAGTAGGCAACAAAGAGATTATTATCACAAGTCAATGTTCTGCTTTCCAATCCACAGACAATAAAATAAAACATATTAAAAAAACAAAACAAAACAAAACAAAAAACTCAAAACAAATGTTGTTTTTTGGTGGCTTTACTCAGCAAAAACAGGAGGGGAAAAAAGAGAGCAACAATTGCTTCTTGGATGGGTACCAGAATTTGTATACATGTTTTTTAAGTAGTAGAATTTTAAGGTAGGTGCAAACAAATAGTTGTCGATAAACTAGTGTTAAAAGTAAAAAGAAATCCAAGTCTCACGTCGTAAAAATACAACAACAATAACGGTTATATAAGGGTTTTGGGTCACTTTACTTAACAAGTTGACATTTTAGATGAAGTCCAAATCCCTTAGATGTCTCAATTTTCACATAATATTAAAGCTCAATAAGTTAAAATGAGCGGCGTAATCCATCTAATACAAGATTGGTGACTTCAAAGAAAGCACCATCTTGCATGGTCATGTTCAGGGTAAAAAGAAACCTTAAATCCAATATTGTAAAAACACAATAGCAATAATAAACATATATGATATTAAGTCACTCCACTTAACAGGTTGTAAAGTACCTAAATGACATAAATTTAAAGACCAATACACCAACATGATAGAAAAAATTAATACTACAGTAATATAACACAAAATTCAACTAAAGTTAACTAAAATTTGTGTCATGTTGGTCAAGAATAAGAAATTTGTGTCATGTTGATCAATTAATAAAAAAATGTGATTATTTAGATAATTTTCTCTTATCGTTTAAGATAAAAACCCAATCTCTTATATGTCTCCCCTTTTACATTATACCTTATAAAATTACAATAAAACAATGATAATTATTGGACAAAATTTAAAGGTTAAAAATTATATTTTATTGGTTGAGTTCCTTTTATGTCCTACTAAAAAAAAAAAGATAAAAGTGGGAAGAATTCTATTGTATTATAGAGCACGAAAATACTATTGACTTTAACGATTATCAAAAAAAAATTATTTTTACTTTTCTTCTTTGCAATAACTTGAGAATTTTTTGGGAAAAAATAAACAATTTTGTGGATTAAAAGGTTTTACTTTTTTTTATTTTTTTTTTTTATGGAAGAAAATAAATTACACTTATTATTGAGTTCTTTTTTTAAGCCCCCCCCCCCCCCCCCCCCCCCCCCCCCCCCTCCTCTCTCTTTAATGAATAAAAAAGAGTTTGTGGATCGTTAGCCTAACCAAAAAAAAAAAAGAAGTTATTATGGAGTTAGTGTTTTGTGGAGTTAGAAAATGGAAAGAAAAACATAGCGAAGTGGGGACAGCGGTGGAGATTTGGGTTGGAAAAGGTCTGAATATGCGAATTTGTGAGTGAGTGGGCAGCACGTGCCATAAGGCCTGGTTACTCGACACGTGTCGCTGGGTGAGATTAGGAGGTGGACGTTACAAAAAAAACCAAAAAAAAATAAAATAAAAAACAACAACGAAGAAGAAAGCCACTAAGAAGTGGAAATTCTAGCGTCCCGGGACCACGCACTAAGAGCGTCCGTGACAGCCCTAAAGGGAAGCGGAGAACAGCAGCAGGTCACTCAGATTCCAGTTTGACGAATGGAGTTTTAGATTCGTTTGACGTTTAAATTTAACTCCAACTAAACTATATTTTTTTATCTTTATTTTTTATCTTTTTCTGAAAAATCAACAAAATTTATAAATAATTTTTGAAAAGTTAACAAACTTTCACATAAAAATTTTATCTCCAACTGACGAATCAAACATAAGCTAAGTTAAATGTACAATACCCACGTCAACCTAACTGAAAGACAGTGTTGTTAACTTAGCTTTTCTCCCTCTCTCCCTATTGGATGACGTGTCACATCTGGAATGTGCCGCTGGAAAGGCCACACTCCTGAAGTGCTCTTCCTTTTAGTTGAGACGTCCCTCTCTTTTTTATATACAAGAATAATGTTAAGAATATTAGTTTTAATATCGATTCTAATTCCAATTTTTTAATATAATTATATAATATGAGGAAACACATGGTAAAATCGTGGAAATCGAAACTGAAAACGGACAATATCATATACATTCATAAACCTTAATCATTGGGAGATCTCGAGCGTTCGTCTCCGAGAAGAGCAGCGATAATCGCAACCTCATTGGCATAGCTATTGCGGTCCTTTGCTGTCATCCATCATCTTCGTCCTCTTTCACTGATGAGAGTAAGGAGAGAGTGAACAAAGAGAGAGTGAGGAGAGAAATAAGGGTAAAATTGGAAATAAATTGGTTTTAAAAAAAAAAGAAAAATATGCTATAATTTGTTATGTTTTAAAAAACTATTATATATTTAAAAATATTTATCATACACTATATCGAATAAATTTTATTTTTTGATTACATTTTTGCTCTTTCATTGTTGACTAGTTCTAGTTTTACTTTGTATTACAAAATGTATAGTAACACATCTAAAGAATACATACTACTTACTTCGCTTTATATTAACCCTCCAATGATACACTACTTAATACTTACAGTGGGTATATATAAGAGTAATTGACCTAAATAGTCCCTGAACTCTGACAAATGTGACGATTTGATCACTTTTTTTATTTTTTTTTTATTTTTAGCCGAGATGACCATAAACTCTTATTTTTGGCTGTTATGGTCCTTTTCGTCAAAATTCATTAATTTTTAACAGAATGATAGGGGTATTTTAGTAATTTATTAATAATTAATTTTAAACAAATTTTAAAAAATTTAATCTATCTTTCTCTCTCTCTCTCTCCTCCAAGCCAAAGCCACTTACTCACTCTCTCTCCCTCCCTCCCTCCTCGATCTCTCTCTCTCCTTGAAACCAAAGCAACCCAGATCTGGGGCTAAGATCCGGAGGCAAGGCAAGCTCTGCAGCAAGGGGAGGAAACCATATTGGAGTCTCTCTCTCTCTTTCTCTCTATCTCCTCAAAACTAAAGCCAAATCTGGGGCCAAGACCTGAGGGCGGGGCAAGCTTTGTGGCAGGAGCGTGAAACTAGAATGGAGTGCTCAGGCGGGAATGGGGTGGAGGGGGGAGGGGGGAGGGGACGCAGTTCAGTTTTGGGTTTTGAGCCAAGCTCGGTGAGGGCGAAGACAATTGGGGGGGGGAGGCTCAACGACGACGAAGATGGGTGGGAACGGATTGGTGATTCCGGGGGGGGGGGGGGGGTGCTCGAGATGGCGAAGACGGAGGGGGACAACTCTGATCTGGGTTCCAAGGGGGGGGGGGTGCTCGAGATGGCGAAGACGGAGGGGGACAACTCTGATCTGGGTTCCAAGGGGGGGGGGGGGGGGGGCGGGGTAGGGGGCCAACGGCGGTAGGAGGGAGGGCTAGACTGAGAGAAAGAGGGGAGAGGAGGGTGGGGGGTGAACATCGACGGGAGAGGGGGCGAGGATGAGGGGCTAGACCAAGAGAGAGTGAGGTGAGAGTGAGAGTGAGAGTGAGAGAACGAGGGTGGGGAGGGGTGGGTGAAATAAAGAGATAGGGGATAGGGGAGGGGTGAGAGAGGGGAGAGTATTTTAATAATTTTATTATAAAATAATCATTTCAATAAGATTTCATTAAAAAATTTAACAGATTTTGACGGAAAGGACCATAACAGCAAAGAAATAATAGTTTAGGATCATCTCGGTAAAAAAAAAAAAACAAGGACCAAACCGTCACTTTTGTAAGAGTTCAGGGACTATTTAGGTCAATTACTCTATATATAAATATATATATATATATATATGCGCAATTGAGGACCCCTTATATATATATATATATATCATCACGACCTTATGTGGTATGATTAGTGTGATTCAATTTATACAAGGAAAAAGCACTGAATAACACAAACTTAGAGACCATTGTACTAATATGACATAAAAAATTAATACTAAACTAAAATGACAGAAGATCAAATTAAAATGTGTGTCATGTTGGTCGAGGATACAAAATTTGTGTCATATTGGTCAGCAAATGAAAAAAAAAATGTAGTTACTTAGATAATTTTCTCTTTATATAATCAGCATTTCGTGTGAATGTTTGTAGAGGTTTCTTGGAGATCATTTATGTCTGCTTGGGATATGGCAATTTTGTTTTTATTTTACATATTTTTCTTTTTTGAACTTAGGAATGAGGAGATTCGAACTCTACACTTTTAAGTGGAGTCATGTGTAGTATTACCACTAGACTATATACGTGATCATAGGCTATATCAATGTCAAGACTTGAAAAAAAAAAAAAAATACATTTTAGGGTTTCTCACATTTGTATAAGAAAACTAAGTTGCAGATAGATTGACCTTTTTTGGTGTTTGGATTTCAGTTGTTGCATTCAACACCAAATTTTTTTAAGAAAAGTGGGGAAAAAAATAAAACAAATAAAACAACCTAGGAGAAAATATCATTAGGATTTTCTCATTTTAAACCCTTCACAATGAGCACTTAGTTTTTAAGGTGATATTTTTTTTTTTTTTTGGATAGATGTCATTTTCTTTAAAGTTTCATTTTTCAGACGAGTCTTCATTTACTAATTCCAGTCAAGATTTTGTTTAGTCTCTGAATAAACAAGATGATTATGGTCTTTCATCTTTTCACTTCCGATAGTTGTAATAATTTTGCATTCTTCTCTCCTTTTCTTGAGTATTTTCCTTTGAGTTTTTCTAGATAAAGTTTTTAATGAGACGGTTTTTGGAAGGATTAGAATTTATTATTTATTAAGATTTTGGCAATTGACATAGCATCTGTTTGGAAACACACTACAGTCTACATTACATCCCGAATGCAATGTAATGTGTATTTGGGTACCCTATATACATTATTCAAATACAAATATATTTTAATATTAAGTCCAATATAATTGTTATTTATCAATCTCTTTTTATTTATATTTTTATTAATCATATCCAATACTCCATCTCTATCTCTCTTTCTATCTATTTTCATTAATCACATCACATAATCTCTATCTTTCCAACCACTCACACACACATTACATTTATATACGATATAAGAATAAAATATTCAAATGCATATTGTATTTTATTATATTATATTTGAATATAATATAAGATGAATGTGTTTTTAAATTAATTATTATAGTTTAGTGTTTTGGTTCCTTACAAGATTATTATTTTTTAGTCATTCTGACTAATTTTTTAGAATTAGTTCCCGTCGACTTTACTTTATCCTTGTTTGCGCTCTTTTGAGCTGTGTTCATTTCTCTAATCTTTTATTTTTATTTTATTTTACTAAAACAGAGTGGTGAATATGTGGGAGGATTGGGCTGTTAATGGATTATAATCTAGTTGGAATGTGAGATGTACCAGCAGATTATGACATCAGTTATCCTCTTTCTTGATTCATTAAGTAAAAAAATTACTTCATCATCGAATGTGGTAACCTAACGATAATGAATTATAGTGATGAATCAGTGAACTTTCATTATAGTGATGGATCAGTGACTAAAAGTTAGAGTGTTTGGTAATCTTCTTGGGGTCTTAAATATGAAAATTTATTCTTTATCAGCCTAGTATTCGTGACGAGTGTCTGCGATCACAGTCACACGTAACCTTACAGTTCGCACATTTAGTAGGACTGGGGAGATATCCTCCTCGTTGAGGGGTAAAATTCACTCATTAAACCTTCAATTAATATTCTTGTCAACTTCTGAAAAATCCCTTTAGTAATACTCAAAAATGTATGTTAACAATAGTCGCTCTCTTTTTTAATTTTTTCTTTATAAAAAACAAAAATAAACAATAAAGATAAGCGAGGCCGATCTGGCTGTATAAAGTCTACTTTGACTTGAGCCCATTACATAGTCTAGGTGCTAGTCACTCGTTTTACAATTTCACATGCAGCAATTGCCAAATTAAACCTGGTCCCGAATCACGATCGTGATTTTGTGATCTACATGTATAGTCATATATATATATATATATATATATAGATATAGATAATTGTATTTTTTATTTTCACGAGAAACCTTGTAAGTCACAAATTGTATTCTTGTCCTTCTAAGTTTATTAATTAATTTTTTTGTATTAATAAATATTCACAAATTTGATGTTACAATTCCGTATCTTTATCTTTCTTTTTATTTCTCTGCTACAAAACGCGCGCACTCAAGGGCATCTTATAATTTCATATCAATATTATTCACATAAAAAATGTTAAAGTTTCCTTCGAATTATTGAAAACAAGGACAGGTTGTAAATGAATTTAGATAATTTCTCCAAGTCAAACCAGATAAAATATCTTGAAGTCAAAACGACTAGTGCGTATATTTTATATATTCTCCTTTTTTTAACGTGTAAAATTTAAAAAAAAAAAAAAAAAAAATTTGTGGGAGAAGGTTATTATACTTTTACTTAAAAACCCAAAGCAACATTTTCCGTCTATTTCTAATCAATAATATGATTCTTAATAATATTATCCTCTTCAAGTTTTTGATTTTTAAAAGAGTCTTCATGCGTTAAATTTAATCAGAATTTTGTTCATTCTCGGATTAAACAAAATGGTTCTGGTCTTCCAACTTTCACTTTTGATAATTGCAGTAATCCTGCATTCTTTTTTCCTTCCCTGAGTATTTTCCTTTTGAGTTTTCTAGATATAATTTTTAATGATAACCTTTGTTTAGAATTATTTCCTGTCGATTTTACTCTATCCTTTTCTGCTCTCTTTTGAGCTGTGTTTCTATTATTTCCGTAATCTTTCATTTTCATTTTATTTTTGTAAAATAGAGTGGTAGATTTGGGGGAAGATTTTCCAATCAAGGCGGAATGTGAGATGTATTGCAGATTATAACATCAATAATCCTTTTTCTTCATTCATTAAGAGTTTGTTTGGTTCATATATTTACTTTTGAAATGAAAATTTTACGTGTTTGAATTACGCAAGCCATTTTATCATAGTTTTGAAATGATGGCATTTTGAGGTATAAAAAAATTTTCAAAGCTTAAGATGAAAAAAATTCTGCAATGATATTAGGAAGTTAAAAAGTCAAGTACTTTTTTTGAAGATGTATTTCATTTTTCAAGATAAGAGGAATGATGAAAAAAAAAAAAAGTGTAAAAAGATGTTTGGATATGTGGGGAAAAAAATCCTTCTTGAAATGAAAAAAAATTAAAATAAATATGGATAGAAAGTTGAAAACTAATTTTTTTTTTTTCCAAGATGTGATATCATTTTAAAGATGAGAGTACTGATGGAAAAAAGGGAAAGCCAAACACTCTTTTACACTATTTTACACTCATGAAAATGGATACACGAGCCAAACATGCCAAGTCAAAAATTCCACCACACCGAGTGTGGTAGCCTGGCCATAATGGATTATTGGGGTGCGTTAGTAGTCATAGGTTTGAGTGCTGTATGACCTCTCGGGGGTGAAAGCTTGTTTGCTGCAACTCAGTATTTGAGTGAGAGTGTCTAGGGTCGCGTCCTCACATAACTTTCTGTTAGGACATTGATGGGGCTAAAGTGATGCTCCTGGTCGAGTTGTAGTGAAAGTATTTAGGGTCGTGTCCTCACATAACTTTACCGTTAGGACATTGATTGGGTTAAAGTGATGCTCCTAGTTTAGTTGTAGGGCCCACGGGTAGAGGTTTCAGCTAATATTTTTGTTAATGTGGAGGAACCCCTTTGATAACACTTGATAGGGTACATCAACATTGATTGTCCTCTTCCTGACATTTCCGTTACAAAAAAATATGAAAATAAAAAATTCCACCCAATATTATATAGGGTTAATTTCAAAACTAGCACCTAGTGAGAAAAATATTATTAAAACTGATATCACATTTGTTTCCTTTCATTCCTAGCACTGCCACGTCATCACCATCAATTAAGATGTATATAAAAAGTCAAAAATGTCATCAGGCAAGCCTAAACCTTATTTTTTCTCACTTTCCCGCCTAGCCCCCCACCCATTTTGAAACCCAAATCTTCATATAATATCCTAACTTGATTCAAATTATTTTCACTATTTTAGAGAGAGAAACTTCCATCTATAGAGAGAAACTCTCATCGTCGGAAACCACTCCAAAAATCGCTTGGAAACTGTCGGAAACCACCATCAACGCCATCTATAAAGCTTTTTCGAACTCTGTAATAGCTGGAGAATATTCCAAAACCACTCAAAACCAGTTTAAATTTCTTGAGTCTCGCATATCATAACCCAAGAAGTTGGCGAAGAAAAACATTACTCCCGAAAAGAGGAATGTTTGGCTAGTGGCTTCGGTAGAGAAAAGGCCATCGGCGAAGAAAAATCCTCAAAAATCGGAACTAGAGAAAAAAAGAAGGGCGACCGAGCAATGGTCGAAGAAAAATTAGGAGGAAATCTGTATTGCTAGTTGATTTTCTGGGAAAAAAATTTTATAAAAATTATAATGTTTGTATTTTATTTGATTTTGTGACATAAACTAAATGTTTGTTAGTTGGGTATTTGGATTTTAAGAGGAAAATTTAGTGTACTGGTTTATATAAAATTTTATGCTCTATTAAATATTATTACTATCGGTGTCATTTACAGGGGTTGGTCATTTATATAATGACCGGGTGATAATTTTTTTAATGAACCTATTTTTGTCTGTGTGAATACAGTGTTGGTCATTTATACAAGAGAAATAATGATTTCTTTCAGGAACAACATGTATTTATTGTAAAATACACACGGATGATATAACACGTCATTACAAATTAGAGATTTAACAAAAAAATTTAACAAAATCTAACATTTTTCATCATTTTTGAGTAAAGGTCATTCATGTTATGACCACCCAGTCATAACAGTTATGACCTATATCTAAAAAAAAAAAAAAATTAAAAATCTAACATTTTTTGTCATTTTCCAGTAAAGGTCATTCCTGTTATAACCACCCGGTCATAACAGTTATGACTTATGTCTTAAAAAAAAATCTAACATTTTTGGCCATTTTCCAGTAAAGGTCATTCCTGTTATGACTACCCGGTCATTCCTGTTATGACCTATGTCTTAATTTTTTTTTAAAAAAAAAATCTAACATTTTTGACCATTTTTGAGTAAAGGTCATTCATGTTATGATCACCCGGTCATAACAGTTATGACCTATGTGTAAAAAAAAATTTTAAAAAAATATAACATTTTTGGACATTTTTGAGTAAAGGCTGTTATAATCACCTGGTCATAACAGTTATGACATATGTCTAAAAGTTTATTTTTTTTATTAAATCTAACAATTTTGGCCATTTTCCAGTAAATGTCAATCCTGTTATGATTTGTCTAAAAAAAAAAAATTCTAACATTTTTGGCAATTTTCCAGTAAAGGTCATTCCTGTTATGACCACCTGGTCATAACAGTTATAACCTATGTCTAAAAAAAATAAAAAATAAAAATCTAACATTTTTGGTCATTTTCCAGTAAATGTCATTCTTGTTATGACCACCCAGTTATAACAGTTATGACATATGTCTAAAAAAAATAAAAAATAAAAATCTAACATTTTTGATCATTTTCCAGTAAAGGTCATTCATGTTATGATCATCCGGTCATAACAGTTATGACCTATGTCTAAAAAAAATAAAAAATAAAAATCTAACATTTTTGGTCATTTTCCAATAAAGGTCATTCTTGTTATGACCTATGTCTAAAAAAAATTAAAAATAAAAATCTAATATTTTTAGCCATTTTTCAATAAAGGTCATTCTTGTTATGACCACCCAGTCATAGTAGTTATGTCATATGTCTAAAAAAAAATAAAAATAAAAAATCTAATATTTTTGATCATTTTCCAGTAAAGGTCATTTCTGTTATGACCACCCGGTCATAACAGTTATGACCTATGTCTAAAAAAATAAAAAATCTAACATTTTTGACCATTTTCCAGTAAAGGTCGTTCTTGTTATGACCTATGTCTAAAAAAAATAAAAAATAAAATTCTAACATTTTTGGCCATCACACAGACAAAAATAAGGTCATTAAAAAAATTACCACCCGGTCATTATGTAAATGACCAACCCCTATAAATGATACCAATAGTAATAATATTTAATATAGTATAAAAATTTATATAAACTAATATACTATATTTTCCTCTCAAAATCCAAATACCCAACTAACAAACATTTAGTTTATGTTACAAAATCAAATAAAAATACAAACATTATAATTTTTATGCAAATTTTTTTTTTTTTCCAGAAAATCAACTAGCAATACAGATTTCCCTCTTATTTTTCTTTGACAATTTCTCGGGCGCCCTTCTTTTTTTCTCTGGTTCCGATTTTTGAGGATTTTTCTCCGCCGATGGCCTTTTCTCTACCGAAGCCACTAGCCGAACATTCCTCTTTTCGGGAGTAATGTTTTTCTCCGCCAACTTCTTGGGTTTGGATATGAGAGACTCAAGAAATTTCAACTGGTTTTGGGTGGTTTTAGAATATTCTCCAGCTATTACAGAGTTCGAAAAATCTTTATAGAGGGCGTTAATGGTGGTTTCCGACAGTTTCCGAGTGATTTTTGGAGTGGTTTCTGACGGTGAGAGTTCTCTCTAGATGGAAGTTTCTCTCTCTAAAATAGTGAAAATAGTTTTGAATCAAGTTAGGATATTATATAAAGATTTGGGTTTCAAAATGGGTGGGGGGCTAGGCGGGAAAGTGAAAAAAAAATAAGGTTTAGGCTTGCCTGAGGGCATTTTTGACTTTTTACATCCATCTTAATTGATGGTGATGATGTGACAGTGCTAGGAATGAAAGGAGACAAAAGTGATATTAGTTTTAATAATATTTTTTTCCACAGGTGCTAGTTTTGAAACTAACCCTATTATATATGCCTATGTTCAAAGAGAGGCTCTGGCTGTGTATAGTCTACTTTGACTGGAGCCCATCACATAGTCAAGGTGCTAGTCACTCGTTTTAAAATTTCAAATGCACCAATTGCCAAGTTATACCTGGTCCCGAATCACGATCGTGATCTTGTCTACATATATATAGTATGACATATAGGTAATTGTTTCTTAGGATCCGTTTGGTGAATAAGTTAAAATTTTAAGTTTGAGTTGAAAATTTTTGTTGAATTTTCAGTAAAGACAAAAACTGATATGAAAATTTTGAATTTAAACTTATTCACGAAATACACCCTTAATTTTCAAAAGAAACCTCGTAATGAATCCTTCAGCTTCCTGTCATTCTAAGTTTATTTATTAAATGAAATTAATAAATGTTTGCAAATTTGATGTGAAAATTCCGTATCTATTTTTTTTTTTTTTGGTTTAATTTCTTTCCCTCTCCTTCATACCACAAAACACACTCAAGGTTATCTTATAATTTTATACCACAACCACAAAACACACTCAAGGTTATCTTATAATTTTATACCACAAAACACACTCAAGGTTATCTTATAATTTTATAATATACTCTTCACATCATAAATGGCTTTAAAGTTGCCTTGGAGATATTGTACGAAACCAAGGACAGGTATATAAATGAATATAGATAATTTCTCCAAGTCAAACCAGATAAAGTATTTTCAAGTCAAAACGACTAGTGTGGATTATATATTTTTCTCCTTTTTATTTTTACGTGTTATAAAAATTTGTTAAGATAAGGTTATTTTTTTGATAAACAAATATATATAATGTTAAGAGAAGGTTATTATACTTTTACACAAATATATAATGGATTGTCGACTTACGGTGTTCCAATTTTAGTAATTTGATATTCTACCAAAAAAAATTTAGTAATTTGACATTCTCTTCCGCTTTTGATTTGCATATTATTTATTTTGGTTATTTGGTGGATAGTTGTTGATTTTCACAATAGTTGATGACAAAGAATGATTCGCTTCAGTCTATTAATGTGCAATTGAATGGAAATAGTTATTCGTATTGAAGTTATGTGAATATTATTTTGAAGGACAAAAATATACATATGATAATAAACTGTTGACACTTTAGATAAATCGAAAAAAAATCAATGCAAACTCAAAAGATTTTAAGGGTTTATTTGACAGAGATTATTAGATTTTTTTTTTTTTTTGGGTCAAAAAGAAGTTTTTAAAAGTGTTATGATCTGAGTTTTCAATCTCTTGAACATCACCTTCTTGCTTGGCTTTCAGTAAACTAAAGCTCTTATGAATATATTTTAAAACTTATAATAAAATTTAAATTAAATATTATAAATTTACCATAATGCTATTGTCTGATAGTCATTCGTGTTCGGCAAAAGAGAGATGATCATACAACCCGAAACATTGTATCTATGTCTACCTTTTCTCTCACCATTACTAGTCCATTTTCGCACCGTTCATTTTTGCATTAAAAGATCCTGAGCACCCCGTCGTATGTGTTCAACAAAAAGAGACTACCGGACACAAGAGTTGATGTATAAATTTAAATCATAATTTAGAAAACTTTAAAAACATTTGTGTAATCATCCCTCTCTAAACACAAATTTCTCTGATCAATCAACTAAGATAAATAAACTCCACTGATCTCTCTTCTCTGAGGCCTCTGCTATGTCATGATGCCATTCCAATAATTACCCTTTTTTTAGCCAAAAAAAAAAAAAAAGCCTTATATCTCTCCACTTCTTTTTCACTGAACAAAAAGAATCATATATATATATATATATATTAGAGAGAGAGAGAGAGAGAGAGAGAATAATGAAAAAGATATTTGAAGTGGGGACGGTGCTGGGGGGATAGAAAGAGCTTTCCATGAACCCATCTCCAAAAGCTGCCAACTGGCACAGGAGTCGCCACGTAGCCCCTCCGCTGTGGGCGTTTCACTTTGACGCGGCATGCACTGAATCCTTTCCCCTAAATAAATACCCCCCCTCTCCTCCCACCCCCTTTGCACTCTCTTCTTCTCATTTTGTTTCCCCATTTCTCATTTCCCTTCTCTCTCTCTCTCTCTCTCTCTCTACTTATACCTTCGCTTTTCTAGAGAAAAAAAACTCTTTTTTCCTTTGCTTTCTCTCTCTTTCTTTTCTTTTCTTTTCTTTTTGTTTGGGATAAAAACATAAAGTAAGTTCGTAAACTAGAGCCAGCCAATAATGCCTGCGCCATTTGGTGGAACACCATCAGGATCAGAAACTGCCAAGAATGGATCAGACTCATCCAACGGTCCAGATCGTTCCAAAGATCACAATACTAACAACACCACAAACAACAACAACAACAACAATATTGGTCCTCGAGATTTTCGTGGCTTGCCATCTTTAATGTCGTTTTGCTCACCCCTTACACTCAAGGTACGTACGCAAACGACACAACAACATTAATAACCAACACTTTTTTTCGCGCTTTTAAATGCTTTCTTCAGGTGCTTTTATTGCGAGTCACGCGACTCGTTCGATTCAGTCTTCACCTTAACTCACTCATCTTTGACCACGAATTTAATGCAGTTCATAGACGTCACTTACCGCTTGAAAAGCGAGAACAAGAACAGACCAGATGGATGCTGCGGCAACATCAGCCGTCGGCTGTTGGGGAGCAACTCCTCGGTGGCGTCGCCTCGGCCGTCGGATCAGCCGACCGAGCGAACCATCCTGCATGGGATCACGGGGATGGCGTTCCCAGGGGAAATCCTGGCCGTCCTTGGCCCATCAGGGAGCGGAAAATCAACGCTTCTGAATGCGCTGGCAGGTCGGCTTCAAGGACAGGGTGGCAGTACCGGTACAGTACTGGCGAACGGGAAGAGGCTGACCAAATCGGTGCTGAGGAAAACCGGGTTCGTCACCCAAGACGACGTCCTCTGCCCCCACCTGACTGTTCGTGAAATCCTAGTTTTCTGCTCGCTCCTCCGCCTCCCGACGGTGCTGAGTCGGAAGGAAAAGGTTTCCGTGGCGGAGTCGGTGATGTTGGAGCTGGGGCTGGACAAGTGCCAGAACACCATAATCGGGAACAGCTTCATACGCGGCGTCTCCGGCGGGGAGAGGAAGAGGGTGAGTATAGCTCACGAGCTGCTCCTGAACCCCAGCCTGCTGATACTGGACGAGCCGACGTCGGGGCTGGACTCGACGGCGGCGCACCGGCTGCTGTTGACGCTGGGGTCGCTGGCGCAGAAGGGGAAGACGGTGGTGACGTCGATACACCAGCCGTCCAGCAGGGTCTACCAGATGTTTGATTCCGTGCTTGTGCTCTCCGAAGGCAAGTGCTTGTACTACGGCAAAGGGAGTGACGCCATGTCTTACTTCGCCGCCATCGGATACTCGCCGTCTTTCCCGATGAACCCGGCGGACTTTCTCCTTGATCTCGCCAACGGTATGTCACCTTTCCTTTTTTTTCTTTTTATTTATTTTTTATCTCAATTTAATAATATGAGATATAGTCGAGATAACTTAATGTAACTGTTTTTTTATTTAAAAAAAAAAAAAAAAAAAAAGAATACTACTTGACTCGGATTATTTGGATTTTGTTTGTTTAGTTTTGTTGTTTTCTGTTTCTGTTGTGATTTAGATGATGGCACCATCGTATATACAAATATGTATATAGATATACATGTATAAGTATAGTGAAAAATTAGATATGGTGTAGTACTTAATGTGTCCTAATAGTATTAGTTGGTGTCGTCGTGGTGGAGTAGTATTTAGGAATTATGGTGGAGAGGAATGGCTAAAGGAGAAAGATAGATAGACGCACACGTGGTCCAGAGAGAATGGACAATATCATTTTATCTATAAATAAATATTCTAATGGTACATCAGTTATTAGGACATGGTTATGATTCATACCCACTAACAATAACTTCTCCATTTACTTTTTTTTTTTAATAATATTAAATTATATATCATAATGCCTTTGCTGCATTCATCATTCATATTATGTGTGTCACACAAATATTTATCTGATCAGCACTTAAGGCATTAATTAGTGCCTTTTATGACCTTCCTTTCTCTTTTTTCTCAAGTAGTATTGATAATGTTAATGATAATGTGTTGCACAGTTCATCTAAGAGGTGATTTATATTTTCTCTTAATAAGAAAGTATATGTAAATATAGGTGTGTGTATATATATATGTATTACTTGCAGTTCCTATAGTCTTAGAAAGCTCCTACAGGCTCCTTTGACATATCCAAAGAAAGATGTTTAATAAAAAAAAGTACTTTCCTAATTGAAAACCCTAAGCAGTGTGGTTGTTGGGTAGGGCTTACTGACATTCAAGGTGGTGGATTTTTATTTATTTATTTTTTTAAACGCCAAGTATGAAACATTTAAGGCGTGGTGCTTGAGTTCTGATAATTGGCACATATTTGTATAAATATTTTTTGGCGAGATACAACACCATTAGATTAGTGGAGAGAGGGGGAGTTTGGATGCAGCGTTTTTATTTCTCTTTATTAATTGAGAACATCTTATAACATATAAGATAAATAAATAAAATTTCTGTGAGCTACTTATGTATTTGAGAATATTTACAATACTAGATTAACAGAAGAGGAAGAGTTTGGATAGAAACAAAATAAGATCGTGTTTTTATTTCTCTTTACTAACTAAGTACATCTTGAGTGTAAAACAATAAACAAATAAAAGTTCCATGAGATACTAATGCGTCTAAGAATATTTGTTAAATTAATGGATAAACAAACGTTGTCGCGTCATTCTTATTTCTTTTTCTTTTTTTTATTTTTTCCTTCTTTTCTTCTTTCCTTTTCGGCAAAAAGGAACTTTGGCTCAGAGTATAGATTAGATGAGTAGGGCTGGTGGTATTTGGAGCATGAGCGTCGTTCATCTAGTGGAAATAAATAAAATTTTTTTTATAAAAAACCTAGTGATATCCACGTGTCCTCTCTCTTCATTTCAATTGACTATCTTTTCCCTGATTCCCTTATTTCCTTTTAAAGCAAAACAATATTTTGACCACCCCCCTTTTTCTCCTCTCTTTATTTTCTCTCTCCTTTGCTTTCCTTTCCCTATTGTTGTTTAAGCAAACGTCATAAAATACACAAATCTCAGTGTCCCACACGTTCGTTTTCCATCGCCGCCTTTACTAAATTTGTCTTTAACGTTTATATTAAAATAAAATGTATGTATGATACATATATCGGAAAAATAGGAATCGAAACTTGTATAGCATGAAAAATGACACTCTTTAGTTACTAGTGAGATAAGAAGATCCACTTTATAAGGAAATTAAGTTAAAAATAGTCATCTTTGTTGAATGGTATTTTTGTCATTATGTAAAAATCATTTAAAAATTAACTTCAACTCAAGTCAATATAGACAGGAGCCCACCAAATTATAAGGTAGGAGACAACCTAAATAGGAGCCTACCTAATTATAAGATATGAGACAACCTAAGTACGAGCCTACTTAATTATGAGGAAGAAGACTACCCTCAAGTAAAAGTCTTCCTAAGGTTATATCGGACGTCATAAGGAGAAGTTCAAACATCTACAAGGGACAACATTCAACAATTATATGAGTTTACAAAGAAAACTCAATCGTCCACATTGAATACATTATTGAATGATCGAAATGTTATTAGTTCTATTGTAAATAAATAGATAATAAACTCTCAAATTAATAGGAGAATTAAAATTCTACATTCCCAATGAATTATAAATTCTCTCGAATTGAAATGAAAAGTTTAAGACACAATTCTCAATACAAAGCCTTAAGACAATCATACCGGACTCCGGTTTTCTCTATATTGTTCTTAAGGTTCTCGTGTTTTCTTGTGTTCTTGTTTAATATTTTTGATTATTTTGTTCTTTTGATCTTATTTTCCACTTCAAGAACGTTCATTTGGTGTTGGACGAAATTTTGCTCCAACAATCTTTATTATTGTGTTGGAAATCGACATGGCAATTTGATATTTTGGTGTCATCAAGAAGCATTTTGCAATGTATATATATATCGTGTTATAGAGGTCAAACATATATCTCTTCTAGGTTACGAAGATAAAGAAAATGAAAGCATTGTGGTATGCACAACCGAATCCACATAAAATCATATCTATCCCTTTTTCTAGGATAAAGCAATAATAATATATATCTCTCTCTATATATATATATATAAGGATGGTGGCATTTATTAACACACACTATAATAAGTATTAAGACTCACATTTTTAGTTGTGCATTGTCCAAGTATTATATATATATATATATATATATTTCTTATGATGGGCTTTCGACCGTTTGCATATTTATTGATATCTTGTGATGTGAGATCTTCAATAGAATTCATCACAAACATGGAGATTGAGTTGACCCATTTTCAATGAGGTATTGTGGTAGCGACAGGTGATCATGTTGTTTTTCACAAACAAGATATCCCAATACTCAACTAATTAGGGTGTCCTATTAACGTATTTGTTGTCAAATTCTTATCAAAAATTTTGTATTTAAGATCCGTTAGGACTAACTTCACGGATGGGAATAGAAGCCTGAAGATTTGAAATATAAGAATGTTTTTAATAAATGAGTCATAGTACGTCTCATGTACATATATCTGATGTCAAGTTTACAAACAAGGTTAATGCATATAAAAAATATTGCTAACCTGGTTGATCATTTTCATTTTGACTATAACGTTTTATCCCTTGGGAGATTTTTTGGGGCAATATAGAGCATAAAAATATCCCAACTTTTAAGGGCCCGTTTTGCCTCCATATGAAAAAAAAATTATATATATGGATCTGAGGTGGAGAGGCTGATGGTGACGACATTCATTGCGTGAGAATCCATAAAATTAACTATAGGTAGTGTTATTACTTTTTAGACAAGCATATATATATATATATATATATATATGCAATATAACTATATTAGGATGTAGAGAATTAACATATTTACAAAATATTTTAACCTATTGTTAGAAACTTATGGGTAAATAATTTATTAATAACATTACTATGATAAGATATCGCGCTGATCTATACTTGAACCCAATTATTCATGTATCCCTTGATCATTGTTAATATATATATATATATATATATATATATTTGTTTGCTTGTTTTATTACTTGGATTAATTTATGTTTAATTATGTATTAATTTTTTTTTAAAAGTTTGATGCATGCATCTTCTTGATAGTGAACTCCGACATATATTAGTAGTAGCAGCGGCAGCACTAGCTCTACCGTAATTTTAATGGTATCCTACACATGATGACCTGGTTTTTGGATCCTCATCAACAAATAAAATTAGTCTGTTATGAAATCATTAATATGGATCATAATGGGAAACCATGTGAAGTGCTTTGAATATTTCTGAATTTTTTTTTCTATTTTATTTTTTATGTTTACCGTTGCAATTGCTTTGTATAGTTTAAATATCACTATCTCTTAGCTCATCCCAAAAACTAGCTAGCTATCTTAAAAAAGGTCAATTACTATGTGTACCCAAACCCTCATTTAGTACTAATGTGTTTTGGAAATTTTTATCATCCTCCTGTTGAAATTCTTACGTGGGACAACTTCTAGTAGGTGGAAAAACATTATTTACAAAAGTATCTTTTTTTCCCCCTACCTTTTCTATTCTATATGCTAAAAAACATACATAGGCTGTCCCCTTACGTGTTATCCACGAGGAATTTTGACTATTCTAGGAACATATATTGATTATCTGGTTACCGTCTTAAAGGAACAAAATTAAAAAATGCCGGTAATGTTAAGCATCAGTTATTAAATAGAACCTGCCTTTTTATTATTAATGACGTTTACTCTTTGGTATCGGTAGCGTTTCAAACCTTTTTTTTTTTTTTTTTTTTTTTATAATTTTAAATCTTAAAGTGTTTAGTTTCCTCCTTCCTTTTTCAAGTGCATATCCATAAGATGTAAATAAATAAATAAATGTGGATAGTCAAAAATACTTTTTTGGCCATCATAAACGTAAGAAATATAAAGCGACAAACACGTGTCGGGTTGATTTTGCTCGACGAGCCTTTTACCAACAAAGTTACATTTGTTGGGTTGAAAATTCAAAGAAACACACAAGTGGTGGCCCAACCTTTATAGTGGCATAAAACTGCAGCACCCACTTCAGTGGACTCCCACCTTAAATAGCACCAACGCCGGTCAGCTTATTTTGTTGAACTTTGTTTAATCAAACATGTCCTTTCTATTAATAGTTTTAGCTTATACATGGTATTGATGTTTATCACCTTTTAATTAAATTATGTGATTATATTTATGTTGATAAATATACCTATTCGTATTCATTGTGCATTTTCTTTTTTACTCTATTAATACACTGTCACGTATTATTTTATTTCTTAAAAAAGATTATAAAATCTGTTTATATTCAGAGGACCAATAGGGTCATTCCACCACGTCTATAGAGTTGAAATCGTGTGTTTCTTTCGTTGATTTTTTATTTTTTATTTTTTTTGGGGTCCATGGCCACGTTCCATATCTGTTGCTTACTCCATATGTATAAAATAAAGGAATAATTAGGATATTCTTTTTCTCACAAAAAGGTATTCAAAAAGAAAGAAAAAAAGGTTAGGAAAAAGAAATGAAAAGTTATATATAGTACTCCTGGCCTCCGGGGGAATATTTCTTTCCAACCTTTTTCTTTTAAATCTACTCGATGATGCCACAATTATTATGTACTCTTTATAATTTTTTTAATAGAATATGATATTTATAAACATAATGAACAAAATAGTAGCATAATTAAATAAATAATAGTAGTAAAGCTTTATTTTAGATCCAGATAAAACAATTGAATTTCGGTAAATTTAAAGCTCAAGGAGATAAACGCATCACTTTATATATCTGTGTCAAATTGCGGTAAAAGAAAATGTAAGTTATATTAATGGGGACAGATATATCCTGTAATCATACGTGGAGATTCTGAACTCAACATCTTATTATAGAGTCGGATATGAAATTATCAAGTTTTACTATCTCAAATAATTGATTATAAATGAATGTGTGTATGTGTATATGTGTGTGCATATATATATATATATATTTGATATGTATATATGAAGTGCTTATGTATGTGGAACAAAAATGTTGGCTGCAAAGAGTGAACTCATGAATATCCTTGGCCTTTGTGCAGGTGTCGTCCAACATGATGGTTTAAGCGAGAGAGATAAGCCCAACACTAAGCAAAACCTAGTTTCCTCGTACAACACCTTGTTAGCTCCAAAGATTAAAGCCGCTTGCATGGAAACTACAACTACTAACTCTACTTCAACCAAAGAAGCTTCTTTCACTGATAACCAATTTTCCAAAGAAGCAGTTAGATCAAGATCAACAAGTTGCTGTCGAATCAGGGTTTCGACTTGGTTCAACCATTTCATCATTTTGATGCAGAGAAGCCTCAAGGAGCGAAAGCACGAAGCCTTCAACTCGCTACGCGTTTTCCAAGTAATCTCCGCCGCGATTTTGTCAGGCATAATGTGGTGGCATTCGGATTTTGAGAACATCCAAGACCGCCTCGGCCTTCTCTTCTTCATCGCGATATTCTGGGGCGTTCTTCCGTCTTTTAACTCGGTTTTCGCCTTCCCACAAGAGCGCGCCATCTTAATGAAGGAGCAGGCCTCCGGTATGTACACTCTTTCTTCGTATTTCATGGCTCGAGTCGTCGGAGACATGCCGATGGAGCTCGTCCTCCCCACGGTCTTTCTCGTCGTGGCCTATTGGATGGCAAGATTGAAACCCGAGTTCGGTGCTTTTGTATTGACCTTGTTGATACTTCTCGGCTATGTTCTCGTCTCACAAGGACTTGGTCTCGCTTTTGGCGCCGCAATCATGGACGCCAAGCAGGCTTCAACCCTAGTAACCGTCACGATGCTCGCATTTGTCTTGACCGGGGGATTTTACGTGCACAAAGTGCCGTTCTGTTTGTCCTGGATCAAATATGTTTCAACCACATTTTACACTTACAGGCTTCTGATCAACGTCCAATACGGTGAGGGGAAAAAGATATCGGCTTTGCTCGGTTGCTCACACCGCGGAACCGATCCTTACAAAGCGAGCTGCAAGTTCATTGAAGAAGATGTTGCAGGACAGATTAGTCCTATGGTCAGTATCTGTGTCTTGTTGTTTATGTTTGTTGGATATAGGTTATTGGCCTACCTTGCATTGAGGCGAATTAAAGCCTAAAAAAATTCATACACTTCGATAATTATTAGGGTTAGCTTCTGATGATCTTGTTCAACATGAGAAGAACTTACTCGCAAGTGTGTAATTGTTCCAAATCGGAACTCAAAAAGGATGAAGAAAGGAAATTACGTTTCTTTGTGCTTTGTATAACAAAAATTAGTATCAAGTGTGCAGGTAAGGAGCCTAAATAGTTTTAGGACCCACTTCTTTCTTATGGCCACCGATCAGAGAAATTACAGTAAATAATATTTTTATATAAATAATTAAAATAAATAGTTAAAGTAGATGGTAAATAAATTTAATAGGTAAATAGAGCATATTTATATGTCAATTTTGGTGAACTCAAGGGCATGATATACAAGTATTTAATTTTTTACGATTTAGATTTTTTTTAAAAATCTTAAATATAGATTCATATCTATACTTCTTTTTTTTTTTTTTTTTTTTCAAGAAAATGCCACAGCAACAAGTTTCGTATACTTAAAATATCTGGTATTATCATACCAGGATACTGGTTGTAACCCATCAATGTCCATCCTTGTCAGTAGTAGTCTACCGTGATACCGACAACAACCTGTTGCAATACAAAAGGTAGTCCAATACCCGATGTGGTATTGGAAGTTTGGGCTGCTTCTTTGTCACAAGCAGTACCATTGTGATAGTAGTGCGATTCTTTTTGGTTTCTCTGTGGGCAATGTTTAATTCTATTGTGAATCTTTGTGCTTGTAAGGTCTTTGTGTAAGGAGGATAACATAGACTATAGTGATGAAGGTGCTGCTGGGATTGAGTGCTTTTTATGTAGATAAGTAGTTCCTTTTATGAAGTTTTTTTAATAAATGGTCTAAATTTTGAAAAATTAAGAAATAAAATGATTTTTTAATGATTATTCAGTGATTAACTGATTAATTGATTGATCATTATTAATTAATGATTGATTAATATTAATATGTATTTTTACTTATTGACTATGATTAATAATAATCACTGATTGACTAATCATTTCTTAAAACAAAAAGAAATTCAGCCATTTACTTTGATAAGTGTTTTAAAAATGTCCATTTATCTACTCTTTTTTTTCTAAATATATATTACTTTTTTTCAATATTATGATATTACTAAAAACGAATTGTGTAATATTTTTATATATAAAATTACATTCTAATAATTCAAAATAATTGTAAGTATTACATTCTAATATTCCAATACTAAAACAGCTTTCATCCTTCATCATTGCTTAT
Source organism: Ficus carica (assembly GCA_009761775.1). NCBI lineage: Eukaryota > Viridiplantae > Streptophyta > Magnoliopsida > Rosales > Moraceae > Ficus > Ficus carica. The sequence goes on from CM019745.1 coordinate 17,389,289, forward strand.
GTCTCATGATTAGTTAAGAAGGTTCCTTTCGCTACCGTCATAAGCTAAGGTTCAACCAAACGTTGGTTTGCTTTAACAAGATTTCACTTCAATCAACCCTCAACATGAAGTTGGTGAAACTTAAGTGTAGCTATGTCACGTGAAATGAAGAACCTCTGGTTCCTTTTTCAGACACCTTCTCTTCATTTTATCCCCCCAGAGCCACAAGAGCTCAGGTAAACTCATCAGCTGGATAACTATAGTACAGAATTTAAGAGGGGAATTTATGTCGCTTTCCATTTCAGGGGGATCGAGAAAAAGGGAAGGAGATATGGAGCTAGTAAGTGGCAACTGGTTCAGTGGTCTAGTTACGTAAGGGCAAGCATATCTTTGTGTCTGTCCAAGCAAGCATATTTGTGTGCATTGATTGATGGAAGCGGCGAGTTTTGGTTGAGACAAGCTATCGCATGCATGGAAGTGAGGCAAGCTAAAATAGCTTGACACAAAAAAAAAAAAAAAAAAAAAAAAAAAAAAAAAAAAAAAAAGACAATAAAAAACAAAATAATTTGATGAAGGTTTTGAATAGTGCAATTTGAAAGCATCTACAGTTGTGAAACTAAAAAGCTTTTTAGCAACCAAAATAAAGGGGGGGAGAGAGAGAGAGAGAGAGAGAGACCAGTAGGAAAGGAGAAAATAACTTGACGAAATTTTTTACAGTGTATAAGAAGAATTTAGCTTTATGTAATAGTTATGGATTATAATGGTTCAAATTCCTTTTTACTACAATGTTTTATTTTATATATATATATATATATATATTTAAAAAAGTAACTTTAAACCAATTAGTTATCTTCATACACTTTACCCAAATACAATAGATATAAGAAAATCATCTTTCACAACTCTTGACCATATACTTGATTGCATATTCTTCGATTGATTCTAAAGAGTTTCCTCCCTTTCTTTCTCTATGCCTCTCTTCCATGTCACCAATTTGAGCCTCCAAATCCCGTGTCTTTTTTAGCAACCCAAGTGACTTTCGAATAACAAAACCGTTCAAATTCTATCCCTATCAGCTCCAACTCAAAAACCAAATATCTTACTTCATAGTTTTTTTTTAAAATTTTTTTTTTTTAATATAGCAAGAATATCTTATATCATAGTTTTGTGCAGCCATTGAACCTCCAAACCTGAGTAAGCAATAGGGATGGCAATGAGGCGAGTTCGGAGCGGAGCAGTCTGCTAGCCAACCCGCCCTGTCAATAAAAGCATTCCCCATACCCATCTCGCAACCCGTTTAAATTGACGGGGTGGAATGGGTTTTCCCCGCTGTGGGTTTGGGGGTACTCACAAGATGCCTCGTTAACTCTATTATCTATTCCATTATATGAAAATTAAAAATTAAAAAATAAAAATAAAAATGCAAAATATGAGACTTTACTTTAAAATAAATAAAAACTATAGTATTCAATTTTTCATATATCAAAATGTTAATATTTAATACTTGAAATCATATATATTATAAACATGATATATGACATATAGAATATAAAAGTAATATATAACTAAAGGGGATGGGTAAACGAGGAATAGGGTCGGGGACACCCTAAACTTATCCCCGCCCCGTAATCTATGATGGGTTAATTTTTTAACCTATTTATAATTTGAACCTATTTAGATCAGGTTTTCCCTGTCCCATTTAAGCTAGGTCCCCGCGAGTTAACGGTGAAAATTACCTTCCCTAGTTAGCAACTATTCACGCAGTCCTACACAGCTTGGCACGGTAGGAATTAGGAAAACGGGCGGTCTAGTTCTCCATTGCAGTCGATTTCACCCAAAATCTCACAAATAATTTTCCTTGCATTCTATTATACTAGTTAAAAAACACGTGTCTACACGTCTATGTTTAATTTGTTGAATTTCTTATATATTTTATTATGATAAAAATATTTTTTTTAATCAGTAAAAAGTTAGATAGAAAATCACTTAAGGGTTGTATTTGAAAAGGAATAGATCTTTTAAAAGGGACATATTCGAAAATATAATTTTAATAAACAAATTAAAAGAAGAAAGTATTTATAAAGATCATATTTAATAACCATAATATCTTACAAACTTGTATGAAAAATATTTAAGTGAGGACATTTTAGAAAAAATTTATTTTAATTATGTCAAATGAAGAGAAGGGCATATTAGATAATAGAGAAACTTTAAGAGAAAAAAAAAAAAACAAAAAAGGGATTAAAATTAAAGAAAAAAATTTCGAGGGGAAAGCAAAATTAAAAAGAAGAAGTAAGACAAGGACAATAAAAAGCAAAATTAAAAAAATAAAAATCATAAAACACACGTTTTAACCAAAACGCATTTAAGGGAAAAACCACAAAAAAAAAAAAAATTAAAATGAAAGAAAACAAATTTGAGAGGAAAACAAAAAATAAAGACTGAAAACAAAAAAGAAAAGAGTCATGAAAAAAAGACAAAAAAGATAAAAAGGTTTAAAACAGAAGAAGTAGACCAAAATGGCAAAGGAACAAAAATGAATAAAAAATTTGGCTGAGAAAAAAAAAAAAAAGAAAAAAAAAAACAAGGACGAAAAAAAAAGGTTTCTTTTTGGACGAAACAAGAGAAGTTTTTCTCCTTTCTATATAAAAAGACTCAAATGAAAAAAATCATACCAATAAAAAATATATATATATTTTTAGACTAAAAAAAAAAAAAAAAAAGGAGGAAAAGATACTAAGGACTACAAAATAAAAAAATAAAAAATAAAAAGAGTTTTTGTCCAATTTAAATGATTTACCATTATGGAAAAAAAGACTAAGCATGTGTTTGGTGCATGTGTTTGGATTGTAGAATTTGGAATTAAATTGAGTTGAGCATTTAGCGAGGCATTTGAAATGCTAGAGTTAAAAAGTGTGAACACTTGAAATGTGTTTAGAAAAAAAAAAAAATTTAATATGAAGCTTGTTTTGTTCGTCTCGAAATTCTATGAAAATTAAAAAAAAAATCATATAATTTAGACTTTCAAAGTTATGGATTTTTAAATTTTGAGTTATAAAATTGTAATATTAATTGTTTTTTTAGAAATTCTATGATATAGCATATCTTATAAGTACTATTGAAAATTATAGTAGGTTTTTAAAAATATGATAAATTATAACATATTTCTATTTCTCTTTTTAAAATTAATTATGTGCTTTCAATTTTACCCCTCCCTCCAATCTTGCTTTCTCTCCCATTCTCTCCTTGTCTTTCTCTCTTTTGTCTCTCTTTCTCTCTCTCTTCTTTGCTAGTAGTTTCGCGACGGCAGTAAATGATCTCAGCGATGGCGACGGTGATAGCTGCTGTGCCAATGGTTTTTGCGACTACGGTATAGGATCTTGGCGACGTAACAGCTACGGATGGGTTGTTATGGGCTTCTGAGATCTGGCAAACTCGCGAGTCTCGTCAAAGACGGTGACTGTTGAGCTTCTGCAATGATGGGGCGACGAAGACCCCTGGATCTTCGATAGTGGATGACAACGGCGCTAGGCTTGGGGTGGGAGCTCTGTTACAAGTTTGGGTGATAGCGATCACAAAGCTTTGGAGATCATGATCTCCATCTTGGCGAGATTTGGTAGGGACTCCAACGACACGCGATTTCCATCTCCGTCGCAATCTCCACCTTCGACGAGATCTGGCAGTGTCTTTGACGGCACTTGACCTCCTTCTCTGAGCTCCGTCAATGTCTCCGGCCTACGACATCATAGATCTAGATCTGAATTAGGGTTCATTTTGAAAATTTAAAAGTTTAAGGGTTTTTTTATAAATTTGTATAATTATTATTAATTAAGTAAAATATACAATTTCGAAGAAAAAATTGCAATGTATTTATATAAAGTAAATAACCGTAAATCCCTATAAATCCTGTTATTTACTAATAAATACACATTAATATAATATTGTAATATTTTTATAAATTGATAATTTTCAAACAATGTAGTTAAATACTAAGATTTATTAGTATATATTTGATTTACTTGATAGTTTATTAATTTTTAGAAAATATAAATACTTAAAAATTTAGTAAATACAAAGATTTACTAGTAAATATTTTGATTTTCATGATAAATTTATATTTTTAAAAATAAATTAAATTCTAGATTTACTAGTAAATTTTTTATTTACTTGATAAATTGATAATTTTTAAAGCAACGTGAATTCTAAATTTACTAACAAATACTAAGATTTGGTAGTAGATCTTTTGATTTACTTAATAAATTAATTTTTAAAAATAGCCAATTGATTTACTTGATAAAATTGATAAATATCTGATTTTAGAGTAAATACTAGTATTTATATGTAAATATCAATATTTACCTGCCAAACTTGTTATTTTTTGTTTGAGTGTTTTGAGTTTTTAAAGCGTTTATTGAAAAATATTAGGAAAAAAGAAAGAAAAATATTAGTAAATCCTAGTATTTACATGTAAATATCAGTATTTACTATTAATATTTGATTTGCATGTAAATATCAGTATGTACATGTAAGTAGTATTTACATGTACATATTAGTATTTACTCAAAAAAAAATAAAAAATAAAAAATAAAACAAACAAACAAATCCCAAAATCAGACCACCCCATAATTCAAAACCCTAGATCAAGGCGCTGTTACCGGCGCCACCGGCCGAATAAGTTGCAACCGTCAGTGCGATCTCGGTTCAACAGCAGTGGTCCGTTGCGACAGGGACGATGGACGGGAGAAGGGCAACGGGATCCGAAAACTTTGTGATCGCGACAGCAAGACCTACAAAAAAAAAAAACAAAAAACAAAAACAAGAACAACAACCAATCCAAACTGTCGCCGGCTTCACGATTTTCCAATCATAGCCCGATCTACTGAAGATCGCGACGGCAACATCTATTATCTTTCCGACGGAGGTCGCAAGAGCCGGTTAGGGATTTCACGCAAGAGCAATTTTGGCGATCATGGAGTCGTGATGGCGTTCCTCCTGAGTCACGATGGCCGGTCGATACCGAAGATCACGACGCCGGTGTGATCCCAATTCATGTCGTTGTTCTGATCCTAGCACCGTCGCCGTTGCCATCGATTGTTGTGGCCAACAGGGAGTGACTAGGACAGACTAACAGGGAAGAGAGAGGGGAAAAAGCAGAGAGATTCTCATAAGGGTATTTTTGGGTTTTGCATTACTATTTATTCTAATTATGTTATTTATTACTAATATTTTACATATGCTATAATTTTAAAGTTATGTAGTACATTATGCTATTTGGTCTTTCTTCTTCTTCTTCTTCTTCTTCTTCTTCTTCTTCATTTTTTTTTTTTTGGGAAATCATAGCATGTAGCACATCTTACAAGAACTATTGAAATTATAGCAGGATTTCAAAAGCATACTACATTATAGAATATTTTTATTTCTTTTTTTTTTTTAATAAATAATTATTTATTTCCAATTCTATCCCTCTTCAATCTTGCTCTCCACCCATCTCTCTACTTGCATGGCCCCGGGGGCTTTGTAAATATGGGATTAAAATGGGATTCATGTTGCAAGACTAACCCCCAAAGAGAAAACATTGCAAGGCTAACCTCATCATTAATGAATCTTTTATTTTCTCCAAATACCCTTACAATTAAAAAATAAAATAAAAGAAATATGAGATAATAAAAGGGGATCTGAAGGGAAGGCGGGAAGGACCATCTTCTCTTACAAAAAAAAAAAAAAAAAAAAAAAAAAAAAAAAAAAAAAAAAAAAAAACAAAAACTTGAAGAAACCCACTTGGTTCTTTCATTGGTTTCGTCTCCTTCACCACCTCAAAACTACCATCATATTTCATCTCCATCATCCCCTCAAAACGACCATCCTTATATTCGGGTTAACATCATCGATTTCCAGCCATAAGGAGAGGAGAGGAAGTACTCTAAAATTTTGGTAAGTTCATCTTAAACTCTCAAATTTTTTTATTGAAATCGTTTTCAAAGTTATTTAAGGGTTGGGCATTCATGATTTGGGATTTAGTATAGAAAAATAAAATGATTCAACCTATTTACACTAATTTTTGGCTTGTAAAATATGTAAATTTGTAAATCCCGTCAAAAATACAGTACAGTCACCTGACCGGTCAGGAATTTTTTTCCTAACCGGATTGTTCTTTTTTTTTTTTTATTTGTTTGTTACACGTTGTTGGTTTTCCTGAGCGGCATGACCGAGACCGGTCAGGCCGGTCCGATCCCGACCTAGTTTCTCGGACCGACCTGACCGGTGCCGGTCAGGTCGGTCCGGAAAACTAGCGAGCACTTGTGTGTCGCTGGTTCGGACTGGATTTTTCGGACCGGCCTGATCGGTCCGGGACCGGTCAGGCCGGTCCAGAAAACCAGCTAGCACTTGTGTGCTCTCTGGTCCGGACCGAGTTTTCCAGACCGGTCCCGGTCAGGCCGAACCGAGTTTTCTGGACCAGCCTGATTGGTCCCGGTCAGTCCGGTTGGGAAACCCAAAAGGATTGTTTATAAAAAAAAAAAAAAAACCAAAGAAAAAACGCTGGTCCGGATAAAATTTTTCGGCCCTGCTTGAGCGGTTAGGCCAGTCCGAAAAAACCCTAAAGGTGTGTTGATAAAAAAAAAATAAAGTTGAACACGCCGGTCCGGAGAAAATTTTCTAGACCGGCATGAAAACAAAGTTATTTTGTTTGTTTGTTTATTTGTCGCACATTGCTAGTTTTTCCTAGGGGTGGCAATTCGTGTTCGTGTCGTGTTAGAGCCGTGTCGATTTTTTTCTTCTCCGACCCGCGACACGACCCGCGACACGAACACGACATGAAACCGTGACACGAACACGACACGAACCCGTCATGGGTTGACACGACACGAACCGAAATTGACCCGCGACACGAAACTGACCCGTGACACGAAATTGACCCGCGACACGAAACTGACCCGCGACACGAAATTGACCCGAAATTGACCCGCGACACGAAATTGACACGAAATTGACCCGAAATTGACACGAAATTGACACGCGACCCGAAAGTGACACGAAAGTGACACGAAATTGACCCGAAATTGACACGAAATTGACACAAAAAGTGACACGAAATTGACACGAAAAAAACGTGTCCAACCCGAACACGACACGAAACCGTGACACGAACACGACCCGTCCCCTATTTTTCCTAACCCAAACACGTGAAATTCGTGTCGTTTTCGAGTCGTGTCGTCGTGTCGCGACCCGTATTGCCACCCCTAAGTTTTCCTGACCGGCCTGACCCGTCATGCCGGTCAGGAAAACCATCAATGTACACATTGCCACTTTTATTTTTATTTTTTTTCACACTGTTGGTTTTCCTGACCGGCATGACTGGTCAGGTGGTTTTTGGGACAGTCTGGTAGTTTTGAACTAGTCTTCAATTTTTCATTAATTTTTTAATTCTTTCATAACAATTTTTATTGTTTTCTTATTTTTATTTTAAAGGAAAATGAGTGAGATTGTAATATATTTTCAATATGATGGAGAATGGAAGGAGAAAGATGACGGGTCATATGAATGGTGCAGAAGGAATAAGGAAATCAAGAGCATAATACTACCAGATGATCTGGATAAGGTGAAATATTCTGAAGTTATTGATTGCATATTTAAAAGGCTTCATGTGGACCAAAAAAGTACGGAATTAAAAATAAGTTACATTCCGTTGTGTACAATATCGTCAGGTCCTAAAAGCATTTTGGATGATTTTGATGCTAAGTGTTATCTTTTAGACTTTTGTAAAACGACATATCGTAGAAGTATGCTGCACGTTGAGCTCATGAAAAATGTTGAAAATAATGACGACAATGATAAAGATGGTCTTGACGTTGAAGGAGATGGAGGATGTAATTTGGAAAATGATGGAAATATTCGAGATGAGTACTTCAGCGTTAACATAGAGCCACCAAGGGTCTATGATGCTGCTTCAGAACCAGGCAACGAAAGTGATGTTTTCGACGTGCCTACCTAGGAGGAACGCCCTAATCAGGAGACAACGGCATCTGCCCCAACTCCGAAACGACAACGTTCATGCGTAGAAGTAGACCCGGTCATGGATCATTGTGAACCATTAGCAATAGATGTCAGTTCTGTGTCTTTTAGTTTTGATGACGGTATGGGTATTGCAGTTGGTCAGGAATTTGAAAGCAAGAACGAGGTGAAGAATTTGATTATCGATGCTTCGTTGAAAGCTTGTTTTGATTATAAAATAGTCAAGTCAACCACAAAGTTGTTTATGGTGAAATGTACAGTCCTAGATTGCAAGTGGGCATTACGAGCTGTGAGGATCACGAACTCAGATCGTTTCTCTCTCCGAACATATTACAACACTCATACTGCTCTGCTAGTTCGGTGGATAAAAGAAACAGACAAGCAACTGCAGATTTACTTTCGGACATGTTAAAAAAGGAGTTTCCAGGTCAGCTTGAGACACCTACCCCAAAGAGAGTGATAGACATGATGAAAAATCGTGGCGTGTTAAAATCCTACTTCAAAGCTTGGAGGGGCAAACGAAAAGCAGCAAGTGATGTTAGGGGTGCACCAGAGGTCAGTTTCAAGATTCTTCCTAGCTATTTGCACATGATAAAGTTAATGAATCCCGATACGGTCACACACTTGGAAGTAGACAAAGATCAAAGGTTCAAGTACCTTTTCATTGCGTTGGGTGCGTGCATCGAGGGATTTTAAAGCTACGAGAAAGGTAATTGCGATTGATGGAAGGTTTTGAAGACGAAATACAAGGGAATAATGATCATCGCCACGGCCCAAGATGGCAACTACCATCAATATCCTCTTGCTTGGGGAGTGGTTGACTCGGAGAATGACAACTCATGGAAATGGTTTATAACGAAACTTGAGGAGCTCATACCCGATGACAAAGAGCTGGTCATAATTTCTGATAGGCACCAAAGCATCCGCAATACCGTTGAAAAGGTATATAAAAAGTCTCACTATAGATTTTGTGCATGGCACCTCTCTCAGAATATCAAATCACGTGTTCACTGAGGATCTCGTGTTAGAGCCGAAAAGGGTACAGGTCAGGTCAAGATTAAAGATACCGTCGCAAGTATTTTCATGAAAGTCGCTGCGGCATACTCTGAGCACGAGTTCAACCGACTCTATGATGACCTAAAGAATAGATACCACAGGATATCTTGATGATCATGTAGATGTCAGAAAATGGGTTAGGTGTCACTTCATAGGATCACGTTATAATATCCTGACTACCAACGATGCCGAGAGTATTAATAGTGTGTTAAAAAGGCAATAACATATCTTTGTTGCCCTTGATTGATTCAATTATAGAGAAAATCTCTGAACGGTTCAATAATCACCGTAAGGAGTCGACTCTTGGATCTTCATCACAATACTTAACTCCAATGGTGGAGAAAACATTGCATACAAGATACAAAGAGTCCACAATCTTGACTGCGAAAGAACTAAACAATACTACACTGGAGTATTATGTCACAGGATCGGATAGCAGTTTCTTGGTTGATCTTGGAAAGGGAACCTGCACATGTAAAGTGTTTGATATCGACAAAATTCCTTGAGTCCATGCCCTTGCAGCATTCCCGGGGGTAAGGATAAAATGCATGATTTATACTCAAAATACTATCTAAAGGAGGTATAGGCATTGGCTTATGTCCAAACCATTTATCCCGTCCCGAGCTCATCAAAGTGGGTTATCCCGGATGACATAAGGAGTGAGAAGGTATTGCCTCCTGATTTCACAAAAAAACGTGGGAGGCTTCAACAACCAAATTTCCTTCTATTGGAGAACATCGGAAAGACAAAAATAAGCGATCATGTCAAGCATCTTCTCATGAGAGCTCAGAATTTACAACCCTCATTTGAATATATTTGATCGAAGCAGATTTTCATGTTGTATGATCGTGGTTTTATTTTTAACTTTTACTAAAGATTTTGGACTACATCTCTTATATTAGTAGTTGAATTATATTTGTAGTAATTAACTGAATTTTGGATATTATAATAGCTGAAATCATTTTAATTGTTTTTTAAAGGATCCTTAGTGTTGGTATTTGATTAAAATAAGTCAACATGTTTTTGCCGGTCATGCCGGTCCGGAAAATGTTTCTCCAGACCGGAGTTATCTTTTTTGTTTTTTTGTTCACAACACCAAAGAAATACTTTTCTAGTTTTCCGGACCGGCATGTAAATTTATCATAACGATTGGGTTCCTTAAACACTAGGAATTATGTGTATAAATAAACATTATTTATTTTTCAGAATTTTTCTGATACACCATTCGTTCATGATATTTCAGGCATTTAACAAAGGATTTTTTAGTCAAGTACACTGTTTGGTCCATCTTAGCAGGAGAAAAAAAATAAAAAACTTCCTAAAATGGTTGGAAACCTGATCTTTCAATTTCTTTAGTCATTAAAGATTTCATTCATACGCCATATGAAAATTGATAAATACCAAACAAAAAAACAAACAAAAAACAACAAAAAAAAAATTCAAAATTGCTCGCTGGACCAGACCAGATTTTTCGGACCGGCCTGACCGGGCGGTCAGGCCGGTCCGGAAAAACAGCGAGCAAAATTGCTCACTGGTCAGGCCGGTCCAATCCGGACCGAGTTTTCCGGACCGGCCAGACTGGTCCCGGTCAGGCCGGTCCGGAAAACCAGCGAGCACTTGTGTGTTCGCTGGTCCGGACCGGCCTAATCGGTCCCGGTCAGGACGGTCCGATCCGAACCGAGTGTTCTGGTGCAGCCTGACCGAGACCGGTTAGGCCGGTCTGGAAACCCAAAAGGTGTGTTGATAACAAAAAAAAAAAAAAAAAAAAAACAAACAAAGTTTAACACATCAGTCCGGATAAAATTTTTCATGACCGGCCTAACCGCTCATGTCGGGCCGGAAAAATTTTATCCGGACCGGCGTGTTCAACTTTATTATTATTTTTTTTATCAACACACCTTTTGGGTATTCCGGACCGGCATTTCCGAACCGACTTACCTAATATGACGTAGTATAAGTTGAAAATATTACCTATGACTTCATGACTTTTGATATCACTTCATAAAATTATAATAATATTAAATGGTGTCAATTACGAATTTGAAAGTCATTTACTGATTGATTATTAGTCAATCAACAATAAAACAAAATAAACGATCATTTTTCATAAATAACAATTTATGACCATTTAACAAGTTTTTTAATAAATGACCGAAAATCTAAAAAATTAGTTAAAATGTCATTTATTTTCTAAAATGATAATCATTTATCTGAATGGTTAATAAGTACAATTGACTTACTATAAATTACCGATTAATTTAACGTAACGACAAGCGATCTTATCTATATACAACTTTATTTTTTATCGCAACACCTTACTGGTTTTCGGGAATGGTAAAATTTTCATTTCTATCTTATCTATTTAGAATTTTATAAAGAATCTAGTAATTAAATTACTATAAACTTACTAATTAAAGTAAAATCTTATTCTATTATTCGATATATATATATATAAATATAATTAATACATATTATTACATTAGTTAAGATCTTACATTATAATAATTAGTTATTCGATTCTAAATTTAATTATTAAAAAAAATGAATTAATTATAGTTATAGCCATTAGATTCGTTATGGTTATTAATATTATATTCACTTATTAGTTATTTTTAGTTAGCAAAGATAAGAGTTAAGACGAAAACAAAAGAATCGACTGTTCAAGTATTGAAGGAGTCGCCGGTCATTCCGGTCCGAAAAATTATATTTTTAGTTATTTTAATTATATTTTTCATTTTCTATTTATCATTTAGTTTAGTTTAATTTCATTTGGGTTTATGAAACTTTATAAGGAGTCGCCGGTCATGCCGGTCCTAAAAATTTTCTCCGGACCGGCGTGTTCAACTTTATTTTTTTTTTTCAACACACCTTTGGATTTTCAGGACCGGATTTCTGGACTGGCTTACCTAATATGACGTAGTATAAATTGAAAAATTACCTATGACTTCATGACTTTTTGATATCACTTCACAAAATTATAATAATATTAAATGGTGTCAATTACTAATTTGAAAGTCAATTACTGATTGATTATTAGTCAATCAACAATAAACAAAACAAACGATCATTTTTCATAAAAAAAAAAAATTTATGACCATTTAACAAGTTTTTTAATAAATGACCGAAAATCTAAAAAATTAGTTAAAATGTTATTTGTTTTCTAAAATGATTAATCATTTATCTGAATGGTTAATAAGTACAATTGACTTACTATAAATCACCGATTAATTTAACGTAACGACAAGCGATCTTATCTATATACAATTTTATTTTGATCGCAACACCTTATTGATTTTTCGGGAATGGTAAAATTTTCATTTTCTATCTTATCTATTTAGAATTTTATAAAGAATCTAGTAATTAAATTACTATAACTTACTAATTAAAGTAGAATCTTATTCTATTATTCGATATATATAGAATATAATTAATACATATTAATTACATTAATTAAGATTTTACATTATAATAATTAGTTATTCAATTCTAAATTTAATTATTGAAAAAAAAAAGAATTAATTATTAGTTATAGCCATTAGATTCGTTATGGTTATTAATATTATATTCACTTATTAGTTAATTTTAGTTAGAATATATAAGAGTTAAGACGAAAACAAAAGAATCAACCGTTCAAGTATTCAAGGAATCGTCGATCATGCCGGTCTGGAGAATTATATTTTTAGTTATTTTAATTATTTTTCATTTTAATTATATTTTTCATTTTTCTATTTATCATTTAGTTTAGTTTAGTTTCATTTGGGCTTATGAAATTTTATAAGGAGTCGCCGGTCATGCCGGTTCAAAAAAATTTTTCCGGACCGGCGTGTTCAACTTTGGTTTTTTTTTTTTTTTTTTTTATCAAGTTCTCCGGACCGGTGTGTTCAACTTTGGTTTTTTTTTTGTTTTTTTTTTATCAAGTTCTCCGGACCGGCGTGTTCAACTTTATTTTTTATTTCCGGACCGACATGATCGGCCTAACCGCTCATGCCGTGCCGGAAAAATTATATCCGGACTGGCGTGTTCTCTTTTGTTTTTTTTTTATCAACAAACTTTTGGGTTATCCGGACCGGCATGACCGGCCTAACTGCTCATGCCGGGCCGAAAAAATTTTATCCGGACTAGCGTGTTCGTTCTCCTTTGTTTTTTTTTTTTTATCAACACACCTTTTGGATTTCCGGACCGGCCTGACCTGGACCGGTCAGGTCGGTCCGGAAAACTCGGTCCGGATAAGATCGGTTTGATCGGGCCGGTCAGGCTTGTCCGGAAAAATCGGTCCGGACTAGCGAGCACACAAGTGCTCGTTGGTTTTGCGGACCGACCTGACCGGGACCGGTCAGGCCGGTCCGGAAAACCAGGTCCGGACCGCGCTATCTGGCTGGGAATGCGATGGCAGGGCGCGAGCGCAGAGGTGGCTGGTCGCGCGGGGCGCTGGGTGGACGAAGGGCACGCTAGCGCTGCGCGTGGGCGCTGCTGGATTTCTGGACCAGCGAGCAAAAATACTGCTGGATTTCCGGACTGGCCTGACCGAGATACCGGTCAGGCCGGTCCGGAAATCCCGGTCTGGACTTGCTTGGCTGGGCGCTGGTCGCGCGCACGTTGGAAGCTGGACGGGTGCTGGGCGGGCGAGGGGCGCGCTGGCTGGGTGCTGCTGGATTTCCGGACCGGCCTGACCGAGGGATCAGTCAGGCCGATCCGGACCAGCGAGCAAAAAATGCTCGCTGGATTTCCGGACCGGCCTGACCGAGGGACCCGTCAGGCCGGTCCGGAAATCCCGGTTCGGACCAGCAAGTAAAAAATGCTTGCTAGATTTTTGGACCGGCTGGTCCGGAAAACCAGAGAGTGCAAATTGATCGCTGGTTCCTATGTTTGTTCTTTGGAAAAAAAAAATTTGTTGTTTTTTTGTTTGGTATTCATATGGCATATGAATTAAATCATTAATGACTAAAGAAATTGACCAAGATTGATCAGGTTTCCCACCATTTAAAATGTTTTATATTTATTTTTGTCTTGCTAAGATGGACCAATCAGTGTACTTGATCAAAAAAACTGAATGTTAAATGCCTGAAATATCATGAACGAATGGTGTATCAGAAAAATTTTGAAAAATAAAAAATGTTTGTTTATACACAAAAGTCTTTCTAGTGTTTAAGGAACCCAATCGTTATGATAAATATTAATTGTCATCTTCTCTCTATAAAATTTGATATTCGCATCATTTATAGTCTCAAAATTCTACCTTTGCATATCGAACTTGATATGTTTGATGGCATATACGGCACAATCTTCCCTGTGTTAAACAAAATATTTGTTGGTGTTTGTAGTAATAAATGACCAAAAAAAAAATTTAAACATTTGAAGTACACTTACGATTTTTCGTTATGCGGATGGTTGATTGGACGCCTATATGGCCATGGAGAAGGATCTAGGTGGCCGAAATATCTAGATTTTTGAAGCACTAACGGAATCATCTTCTGCAAGGGCTCTATAAATCTGTCGAGCTTTACTTTTTCGGTGAATTTCCAATTGCAATTAAAAACCACCAGCTCTGCCGTTATCAAATCGACCTTCACCGAAACCCAATGTTTTCCTCTTTCTTTTTCGGTGACGTTGGCGTCCAATATGTCATATAAATTATACATGAAGTAAAGTGCCTTCTTACCATTCCAACATTTTCCCATCTTGGGGGTATCGCCTTTCACGTATGTCATCAAAGCGTCATATATGATCCCATCTTCATTGGCATTCATCACCAATAATTGGCTGAAGATATCATCCAAAATGACGACGTCTTGATTGATGACATCTCGATACTTGGACTGTTTTTCCTTATTCCATACATGGCTTCTTCTATGTGCTACCAAAAAAAAAAATTGTATTATGAGTCAAAAATGTTAGACATAAAAAGAAATCTATATTTAAAAAAAAAAAAAAAAAAAGCTTAGATATAGCGTTATTTAGTAGAGAATCACTTACATCACTTTAAAGCCAAAATTACTCAGTTAATATCTGATCAAAGAAATCCTACGCTTGTGTTATCCCAAGACCTGAAGTAAACGGGGGCTTCGGAACTGAATTCTTGTAGTCCTCAAATGATTTTCGCATACTGTCCTGTAGGCGCAATGGATCGAATTCTTTTATCGACCCTTTACGAAATATCATCTTCTTTGGACCAGGGTCGGTGTATGAAGTTCTCTTATATTTTGACTTCTTTAGATGTCTTTGAGGACGTCTCTTTTGTTGCCCAACATCTAAAATATCTTCCTCACAATTCTTATCACTCGAACAAGTCGGAGTCTAATAAAAGATTTCATTGAGGAGAGAATCTTCCATGTCTCTTTCTGCACTGATTTCAGTTCCAAAACCAACATCTGTCAGTGCATATATATCATCCTGAGCCTCAATATCACCACCGGTATTAATCCTAACATCAACACCTCTACTATTCTCACCTCCACCTCCACTACTCTCACCTCGATCTCCACATTTCCAAGTCTCTGATTGTTGCTGAACAAATCTTGACACAATATTTGTCAGCATATCAACGCGGTTACCATTCTCGGTTATCAATCTCTCTAATTGTAAAAACCGAGATTCATGGTCGGTGGACATCTCTCTATTGTTTGCTTTAGAGCTTGAAGCTCACGTAGCACCATTGAATTGTCAGCATGAGAGCTAGCTTGTGTAGGTATAGATTCGTTGACAGTAGGGGGAGACGGCATATACCTGGTTTGCTTTGCTGCAGTGGCGCCCTCTTGACTTGTATGCTACTTATGGATAATATCTTCAGGATGCTCTCTATCTCTTCCTTGAACTCTCTCGGTTCCACCATTAAGGAAGTTGCGTCGGCTTTCTAGATCAGCATATAATAAGTCCTCCCAAAATATGCTTCTTCCCGACTCTAGGACGGTTGTCCAATTGTCCACAATGGCGTCGGAATCATCATGATAAGGAACAAACCCAATCATGTGGTTGGCTTTCTGCTCCTCCAAGGTTGGGACAAGTATGCTATTATGTTCTGAAATTTAGGAACTTCAAATTAGTAACCGAGAAATAAAGACGTATCTACATAATATAAAATAAAACAAAACAAAAGACCAACCGTGCTATCCCCAACTGCATGAAGAATTTGATCCAAATGTGGAGCTTGTTGTCGATGAAACTTTGTTTTCCATCGACAAATTCTTGGCACTGGTCCTTGCACATCTTCTCTAATCTCAGTATACGTTGGGGTCAGGGCAGGAATACACTCAAATGGTAGAAGCTATAATAATGAGCAATAACAAATATTAGATTGCAAACATTTTAAAACAAATTAAGTGTAAGAATCAACAATAAAACAAAAATTTACATACCATCAATGGTAGTATGAACGCATGACAATTTCATCTTGTCAACTTCTCATGAGCGTCTTTACATTTTGCACCCATGTCTAACTTCTGGACCTGAGTCATTAAATATTGGTATGTCTTTCTTCCCTATGGATAATTGGTACACCAATTCAGGTCTTCAGTCATTTTAAATAGGTTGTAATCAATTTTTTGATCGCATTTTTCTGGACCACGGAGGACCGCACACAAAAAGTAGAGGACATCCAACTTCAACTTATCATTTATAAGGATCGATCTCTCTTTTTCTCTTTATCGATCTCTCTTTTTCTCTTTCTCTGATTTCGTTAGTGCGCCTCCTTCTATTGCTCTCAATCTCCTCGGGAGGGATGACCATACCTTCCAAGGATTTCTTAACATCATTTTGTGATATCTTTTCATTCCGCGAAAGACCCTTCCTCTAAATTTGTCTCCTGTATGACAAGGATCTTCGGGATAAGCAGAACAATTAAGTCCACTTATAAGAGCATGCTCCATGAGCGAGTACCTAATGGGGATGCCATTCAAAACGAACCACATTTCATATTTCTTTTGTGTAACCACTGTTCGGGACAGTAACATCCATAACGGGGTTAAAGTTATTTTGATGTGGTCTGTAATATCAAATAGGTGGCCAAATTGGGAATTCTTAAACCACTCTATGCCATTAGGGTGGTCCTGTAAGGCTTTGTTCACAGTATCGACAGCATCCTTCAATAAGTGCTTGATGGTAATTTTGCATTTGAAATTGACTTGATCCACATTCAATTTCAAAATGGGTGATGAGAGATCCGAAACCTACATTTACATAAAATCACATATAAATAAAATATATTTAATAATAAAACCTAATAACATAAACAAAATATATAATTTCATAAATGACAACTTTGACTGCTTTATCTTCCAATGATAACTTACTCTTGGTATTGAGACTGACGTCGATTAAGGTGACGTGTTGCCATCCGATTGGGAATTGGTCCTATTGACTCCTTCAGAGTCATTTTCTGAGTCCATATCCGGTGATTCTAAATATCGCCGCCGTTGGGTAGGACGAGGACAGTATCCCGATGACATCCGGCTTCGTGCCATAGCTAGAAACGAAAATGATAAAACAAATTTAAGTATACATATTCGTATATAAACAAATTTCTTTTAAAAAATTGTCTTCATTTGCGGAGTTTTCTTGTATACTACTTCCAGTTAAACAGTGCGTGATTGAAGCGTCATTACTCAATCAGTGACTACTACTTTAAAGAACTGGACCTATGGAAAGTTCGTTTGCATATACATGAATTTATGAACAAAAAATTACAATATAACCACATGCCACTGCCAAAACTTCACACGCGCCATTGATTTCTTGTTAGAGATATTGGTGTTATTATGATCGTCATGATTTTCACTTTCCTGGATTAGACCTAAAATTATTGGCATGAATTGCTTTTAGGACAAAATATCTGCAGTATTACCACATTCTATTACAGAAAATTTGGATGTCTGGCAAATTTTTTGTTAGACATTATCGGTGTCATTACAATCGTTAGTTGCTACCATGACTTAGCCTTAAGTGTTATAGAGTTGTCTTCAAATTAAGACCACAAACCAATAATATCAACAACCTTTCCAATCCAAGTCCCACAAGACAACATAATACCAAAAATGAATTACACAAATCTCAATGTGATTCATTTCAAATGTTTCGTTTGTTAAAAGTTCAAAATTTTTGTTAGAGAGAGGATTTTAGAGACTTACCTTAATGAACGACGAGTAAGCTGAAGGATCTTTTTCCCAACCAGAAAAGCCCGTAAAGCTTCTGCAACTCTCTCACCGTGTGAACACTCTCCCGGCAAAGCGTGGTTCCCAGTTCACCCGACTCGTCCACCGATCGGTCCGAACAGCTCTTACTCAATCGGGGAGGCAAGTAAACTGGGGGCTTTGCAACCATCTTCTCTTACACCAATTAGGGAGCAGTGGGGGGCTTGGGTTAGCGAGGAGGAGGGTTCGGCAAATTGGGGGTTCGGCGAGGTGGGGGGTTCGGTGAGGTGGGGGGCTCGGTGAGGGGCTGAGAAGGTGGGGGGCTTGGGAAGGTGGCTCGGCTAGGGGCTCGGCGAGGTGGGGGGCTCGGCGAGGGGCTGAGAAGGTGGGGGGATTGTGTTCTTTCTGGACTTTCGGTGAGTGAGGGAGCGAGAGAGGGGGGCTCGGCGAGGGGCTGAGAACGGAGTGGGGGGGTTGGTTTTTCTCAGGATTTTTTGACAGAGAAGGCAAGGGAGGGAGGGGGACTTTGGTTCGAGAGAGACAGAGCGAAAGAGAGATAGAAAGAGAGAGAGAGTGGAGGGCTTGGGTAGTTTAGTTTGACTGCCTTCTGACTTCTTTTGGCGCCTGATCTATGGGTTTTTTGTTTTTTGTTTTAATTGAAGATAGTTGAAGGAGTTTTTGGTCTTTTTGTTTTAAAGATTGAATTAAAAAAAATAAATATAAAAAGGTAATTAGAACGGAGGTTAAATTTGCAATGGTGCACCATTTTTGGCTTATATGGGCAAAAAGTCCCACGGCCCCTCTCTCTCTCTACACAAACCCGACAGCAACGGAAGATCTCATCGACGCGACGACAATTGTTACTGCGCTGGTGGATTTCGCGATGGCGGTAGAGGATCTCGACGACGGGATGGGAGGTCGCAATCGCGCTCCGTTTACTGAGTTCTGGTGAACTTGCGAGTCGCGGCAAAGATGGCAATGGCAAGACGAAGATTTATGTATTGACGGCGCGACAAAGCTTTACACAGTGACGGCAAGATGATGATCTTAGTTGTACGATAACGACCTCAGATCTCTCTATCTTCCCCTACTATGTCTCGCTTTATCTCTCTTTCACGTCATCGACTAGAGATCACGACAGCACGACGAATCTAGGTGACGATGTTCTTTCGGCAACTAATCTCGGTCGTGATGTTTCTCTGGTGATGTGGCTTAAATGGCCGTTGCGATGTTTGTCAGGGATTGTTGTTCTTTGTTTGGGATTTGTTGGATTCTTTTTCCCAGATTACGTACCTTTGATGGCCGGAAGATGCCGCAACCATTCCAAAGAGATCGCAACTTCCATTGTGTTTCTTTTCAAGCAAAGACTGTAGGAAGACTGGTCTCCTTCTTCGGCGACGTGGAGTGGTTGTGACGGCGTTGTCTGTTGCAGCAGTTGCGAGCTTGGGTTTTTGGTTAGGGTTTGGTAATTTGGGGCTAATTTGGGATTGTTTGGGGATTTTCGAAAATTTTAAGGTTATTTTGCAATAATTATTAATTGTATGGATTTTGTAAATATAAATATTTTTCAAATACTTTTTAACTTATTTACTTGTAAATACAATTATTTACACCTAAGAAAATATACATATTACTTAGTAAATACATAGTAAATACATAGCAAATATCGGATAGTAGATACTGAATTTTATAAAAATTGTTATTAATGGATTTATTAATTAAGTATCAAATTTATCTATAAATAGCACATCAATATAGTATCATAAATATTTATACTTAATTTACAAGTATTTAATCATAATTTTTTAAAAATATAGATAATCATATTTACTGTGCTAATAATCAGATTTACATCATTAGTAATAATTTTATCTTGTAAATACAGGACTTGGCAAAAAACTAAAATAATAAATAAAAAATAACAATATTTACATAAAAACAATTGGATATACTAATTTTTATTTATCATACTTAGTAAATCCATTACCTATAAATATTTAGATTTACCGAGTAAAATAAATAGATTTATCAAGTAAATATGTTTATTTACCTGTAAATATTTAGATTTATCGAGTAAAATAAATGAATTTACAAATATTGAACTTTGTAAAGATTGTTATTAATGGATTATCAGATTTACCTATAAACAGCACATCAATATAGTATCATTAATACTTAATATACAAGTAAATAATCATTTTTTTTTTGAAAATATAAATAATCATATTAACTATGTTAATAATCAGATTTACATCATTAATATTAGTTTTATCTTGTAAATATAGGACTTGACAAAGAAATTAAAATAAATAAAAAATATCAATATTTACAGAAAAACAATTGGACATACTGATTTTTGTTTATCATACTTAGTAAATCCATTTATTTATATGTTAATATTTGGATTTACCTAGTAAAATAAATAGATTTATCAAGTAAATATGGTCATTTACCTGTAAATATTTGTATATATTTAGATTTACAGAGTAATATTAGTTTACTAAGAAATAAATCTAATTAGTTTTTTTTTTGTTTTTTTTTTTTTTGATGTTTTAATTCAAGTAAATATGGTTATCTACTTGTAAATATTTATATTTTTGTTATTTAATTTCTAGGTAAATACATTTATTTACAAGTAAATATTTTTATAACATTAAACAAAATTCCTACATGTAAATCCTTTCTTTGTCTTGTATGCTGCACTTTTCATATAAAAATTAAACCTAAATATTTAGGTAAATATTAGTAATTACATGTAAATATATTAATTTCAATTAAATAAGTAAAATATTTTTCAAATAATATTTAATTAAAATAATCTTAACTTATTTATAATATTTCTTAAAATATAAAATATTTATGTTATTTTTAGTGTAATATGCATTGTTTTGAATCTTAATTTGTTTGGTAAACCCAAATATTTACTAAGAAATAATGGTATTTACATGTAAATCCTTTATTTATCTTGCATTTTATACTTTTCACAAAAATAGTAAATCTAAATATTTACCAAATAAGCATTAGTAATTATATGTAAATATGAAAATTTCCATTAAATAATTAAATTATTTTTTTTAAAACAATATTTCATTTATAAGCAAACTTTTACTTATTTACAAAATTTTATTGAATTATAAATATTACCTTAAAAGTATCCCAAATTAATCCCCAATTCAATCAAACCCTAACCCAAATCCCCAATTACCGTCGCCGTCGCCATACGCCAAAGAACGAGTCACGAACTTCGGCGAGCTGCCACCGTACCCATATCTCTGGAAATGTAAGAAACGCACATGCTTTGGAGTTCGCGATCAAGCTCGGGAAAGTCGAGTCATCGATGACGGAGATCGTTCGTGAAGCTTTTGTAGCTGTTGCCACCGTCACATCGTAGAAGATCAGAGAATCGCGCGTCGTCTGGAGATCGGGATTGAGCTCATGAACCTTAATTCGCCGGTGACGGAGATCGCGATCTGCAATCACCGTCGCCACATTGCAAGATTGTTCCTAAGCCGAGAAAATCTGGCGATTCTCATCATCAATAATAATCGCAACGACGACGATGACAAATGGTCGTCCTAATCTGGGCTCCTTGCTGGTTGGTGTTGTGATCTTTGGCCGTCGGGGAGCATGTGGGACAGACATATAGGGTAGAGAGGTGAGAGAGGCTCAGGGGTAGTTTTGGGTTTTTCTCTTATTATTTATCTTAATTATGCTATTTAGTAGTAATATTATAAATTCTGTTATAATTTTAAAACTATAAATTGTATTATGTTATTTTGGTCTTTCTTCCTTTTTTTAATGGAAAAACTGTAATAGTAACGATGAAGAATGAAACTAATTTGATTTTTCAGGAAAAAAATTTTGAGTTATAATTTTTAGAACCAAACACAAACTAAAATTAAAAAAAAAATTAAAAAAAAAAAAGAAACTAAGGACGAAAAAAAAAAGTTGAGTTTTCGTCCAGCTTTGGATGAGAACAATAGCTCTTTTTGAGATGAAATAGATATAGATACGTTTGAGCAGGGCCTTTGCAAATATAGGATTAAAATGACTATCATATTGCAATACTAGACCCCAAAGAGAAAACATTGCAAGATGGACTCATTCATTAATGAATATCTTGTTTTCTCCAAAATACTCTATACAAGTAAAAATAAATAAATAAATAAATAAAAGGACTATATTTTCCTAAATTAAAAAATAAAAAATAAAAGAAACTCATATTGTTGAAGAAACCCCCTTTCATCGTCAAAGAAAAGAAAACGTCATCTCCTTCACCATCATTTTTTATCTCCATCATCCCCCTCAAAACGACCACCATTGTATTCAGGTTAACATCTTGCAGCATTTTCACATTCCGGACACCGATTTCCAACTACAAGGAGAGGAGAAGAAGTACTAATAGTTTGTAAAATCTCTAAAATTTTGGAAAGTTCATCTCAAACCCTCTAATTTTTTATTTAAATAATTTTCAAAGTTATTCAGAGGTTGAACATTTATGGTTAGGGAGCTTAATATAGAAAAACAACAATGATTCAATCTATTTTGCACTAATTTTCGGCTTGTAAAATCTGTAAATTTATAAAATCTCGTCATAAGAACAATACAGTGACCAGACCGGCCAGACTAACCAGACTAACCTGACCAGTCTTGTGGTTTTGGGGACGGTCCGGTAGTTTTGAATTAGTCTTCAATTTTTCATTCTTTTTCTTTCATAACAATCTTTTTGTTTTGTTTTTTTTTTTTTAAAGGAAAATGTGTGAGATTGTCATTTATTTTCGATATGATGGAGAATGGAATGAGAAATATGACGGGTCATATGAATGGTGTAGAAGGAATAAGGAAATCAAGAGTATAGTACTATTAGAAGATCCAGATAAGGTGAATTATTCTGAAGTTATTGATTGCATATTTAAAAGGCTTCATGTGGACCAAAAGAGTACGGAATTACAAATAAGTTACATTCCTTTATGTACAATATCGTTAGGTCCTAAACTTATTTGGATTATTTTGATGCTAAGTGTTATCTATTAAAATTTTGTAAAACGTCACAATGTAGAAGTATGCTACACGTTGAGCTCATGAAAAAGGTTGAAAGTAGTGATAACAATGATAAAATAGCATTTGAAGTTGAAGGAGATGAATGATGCAAAATGGAAAATGATGGAAATATTCGAGATGAGTACTTCAACGTTAACATGAAGGCACCAAGGGTTTATGACGCTGCTTCTACACCAGGCAGCGAAGGTGATGTTTTAAACGTGCCTACCTTAGAGGAATGCCCTAATCAGAAGACAACGGCATCTGCCCCAACTCCGAAACGACAACGTTCATATACAAAACTAGACCTAGTCGTGGATCATTGTGAACCATTAGCAATAGATGGCATTTCTATGTCTTTTAGTTTTGATTATAGTATGGGTATTGCAGTTGGTCAGGAATTTGAAAGTAAGAATGAGGTGAAGAACTTGATAATCGATGCTTTGTTGAAAGCTTGTTTAAATTATAAAATAGTCAAGTCAACCACAAAGTTGTTTGTGGTGAAATGTATAGTCCCAAATTGCAAGTGGACACTACGAGCTGTGAGGATCACGAACTCAAATCGTTTCTCTCTCCGAACATATTACAGCACTCGTACTTACTCTGCTAGTTCAATGGATAAGAGAAACAGACAAAAACCTACAGATTTAGTTTTAGATATGTTAAAAAAGGAGTTTCCAGGTCAGCTTAAGACACCTACCCCAAAGAGAGTGATAGATATGATGAAAAATCGTGGTGTGTTAATATCCTATTTCAAAGCTTGGAGGGGTAAACGAAAAGCAGCAAGTGATGTTAGGGGTGCACCAGAGTCAATTTCAAGATTCTTCCTAGCTATTTGCACATGATAAAGTTAATGAACCCCTGCACGGTCACACATTTTGTAGTAGACAAAGATCAAAGGTTCAAGTACCTTTTCATTGCGTTGGGTGAGTGCATCGAGGGATTTAAAGCAATGAGAAGGGTAATTGCGGTTGATGTAACCTTTTTGAAGACCAAATACTAGGGAACAATGATCGTCGCCACTGCCCAAGATGACAACTACAATTAATATCCTCTTGCTTGGGGAGTGGTTGACTCGGAGAATGACAACTCATGGAAATGGTTATGATGAAACTTAAGGAGCTCATACCCGATGACAAAGAGTTGGTCATCATTTTTGATAGGCACCAAAGCATCCGCAATGCAGTTGAAAAGGTATATAAAAAGTCTCACTATGCATTTTGTGCATGGCACCTCTCATAAATTATCAAATCATGTGTTCACCGAGAATCTCGTGTTAGAGCCGGAAAGGGTGCAGACAAAGTCAAGGTTAAAAATACTATCACAAGTAAGTTCATAAAAGTCGTTGCGGCATATTCTGAGCACGAGTTCAACTGACTCTATGATGACTTTAAGAATAGATATCATGCTGCCACAGAATATCTTGATGATCATGTAGATATCAGAAAATGGGCTAGGTGCCACTTCATAGGATCACGTTACAACATTTTGACTACCAACGGTGCCGAGAGTATTAACAATGTGTTAAAGAAGGCAATAATATATCCTTTGTTGCCCTTGATTGATTCAATTGTAGAGAAAATCTTTGAATAGTTCAACAATCACCGTAAGGAGTTGAGTCTTGGATCTTCCTCACAACGCTTAACTCCAATAGTGGAGAAAACATTCCATACAAGATACAAAGAGTCCACAATCTTTGACTGTGAAAGAACTAAACAGTATTTCACTTGAGTCTTATGTCATAAAATCGAATGGCAGTTTCTTGATTGATCTCGGAAAGGGAACCTGCACATGTAAAGTATTTGATATCGACAAAATTTCTTGTGTCCATGCCTTTGCAGCATTCCCAAGAGGTAAGGATAAAATGCATGATTTATGCTCAAAATACTATCTAAATGAGATATGGGCATTGGCTTATATCCAAATCATTTATCTCGTCCTGAGCTCATCAGAGTGGGTTATCCCAAATGACATAAGAACTGCAAAGGTATTGCCTCCTGATTTCACAAAAAAACAAAGGAGGCTTCAACAAACCAGATTTCCTTCTATTGGAGAATATCGGAAAGGCAAAAACAAACAATCATGTCAAGCAACTTTTCATGAGAGCTCATAATTGACATCCATCCCCTCTTTGAATAAATTTGATCAAATTAGATTTTCATAAAAGATGACCGTGTTTTTATTTTTAACTTTTACTAAAGATTTTGGACTAGATCTCTTGTATTATTAGTTGAATTATTTTTGTAGTGATAAACAGTGTTTTGGATATTATAGTGGTTGAAATCATTTTAATTCTTTTTTGCAGGATCCTTAATGTTAGTGTTTGATTAAAATAAGTCAACATGCTGTCGATTTTTTATTTAAATAAATTTTACTTTCTTATATTTATATTTAAAGAATGCAAAAACACTTTGGTGTCATGACCAAAAAGACCGACAACCCTTCAATATAAATAAATACCGGACCCACCTGACCGCTCAGGCCAGTCTGGCAGGTTTGTAAAACCAGTTAAGAAAGTACCATTTACTTTGGTGTCACGATCGACAAGACCGACAATCGGTACAGATAAAAAACAATTACTTAGTATGGGTGATTGGGAAAACTAATAAAAAATACAAAAACACTTTGGTATCATGACTGGAAAAATCGACAATCCTTCAATGTAAATAAATACCGGACCCACCAGATCGCTAAAGCTGATCTGGTCGTTTTGAAAAACCAATTAAGAAAGCATCATATCATTTTGGTGTCATGACCGGCAGGACCAACAACCAATCCGAGGTAAAAAAAAATTACTTAGTCTAGGTAGTTGGGAAAACCAATAAATAATGCAAAAACACTTTGGTGTCATGACCAGAAAGACCGACAACCCTTCCATATAAATAAATCTCGGACCCACTTGACCGCTCAGGTCGGTCTGGTCGGTTTAAAAAACCAGTTAAGAAAGCTTCTATCACTTAGATATCATGACTGGCAAGATCGACAACCAGTCTGAGTAAAAAAAAATTACATGGTCTAGATAATTGGAAAAACCAATAAATAATTCAAAAACACTTTGGTGTCATGATCGAAAAGACTAACAACCCTTCCACATAAATAAATATCGGACCCACCTGACCGCTCAGGCTGGTCTGGCCGGTTTGGAAAACCAGTTAAGAAAGCATCATTTCACTCTGGTGTCATGACTGACAAGACCAATAGCATGAGTAAAAAATTATCTGACCTGCTTAACTGCTCAGACTAGTCTGGCTGATTTGAAAAATCGTTAAGTTTTTCATATCACTTTGGTGTCATGACCACAAAGACCGGCAAGATCGACAACCAGTCAGGGTAAAAAAAAAAATACTTGGCTGGCTTAACCGTTCTTCTCGGTCCACTCAATATTAAGGAGCCAAACAGCTCCGTGTATGGTCTACTAATGACAGTTATCTCGATCAAACTATCGGTTGTATGTTCATAATTCATGTATTCCATTAAGTGAAAAACAGACCAATCTTTCACTCACCTTATATGACGTAGTATAAATTGATAATATTACTCATGAATTAAGACTTTTTTATCACACTAACAAAATTAGAATAATATTAAAATAGATATTGTTGTCACACTAATAATGTTAGAATAATATTAAAATAAAAATTAAAAACCCTCCTAAAAAAAGAAAATTAAGACAAAATGGTGTCAATCGTGTCGGTCTTCTTGGTCCATTCAATATTATAGATTGGTCCATTCGGTTGTATGGTCTATTATAGACGGTTATCTCAGTCTGATTGAATTATTCGTGATCCGTATACTTTGTTTAATGAATAATCGAGTCATTCTTATAGGTCAAATTTTTTCTCAATCCACTAGAGTGTTTCTCAAATGATTAATTAATTTTCTTGAATGGTCACGTAACAGTCAATCATTGATTGACTTACGGCCAATTACTAATTATCCATAACGTAAATCACTAAATTTGACAGTCAATCACTAATTGATCATTAGTAAATCAATAATTTTCATAGTTAATCACTGATTGACTATATTTGAAAAAAGACAAACGACCATTTTTCTCAATAAAAAAAAAAAAGTTGAGTCAAATATTAGATTAGGTGATTAAAAAAGGCCACCTAATCTAATTAGCTAAATAGCCGTTTTTTAAAAAGTTTTTTTAAAAATGGCTAAAGTTTTTAAAAATATTTAAAATGTCATTTTTTTAAATGTTTAATTAATTTTCTTAAATTGTCAATCAGTAACATTGACTTATGGTCAATTATTGATTAATATAACGTAGCAGCTGGCGGTCTTGCTGGTCTTGTCGGTCATGACACCGAAGTAATATGACGTTTTTTATTTGATTTTCTGTACCGTCTAGACTGGCCTGACCGCATATGCCGGTTAGGAGTATTTTTACCCAGATGAGGGTGATCTTGTCTGTTTTTCTGAACAGACTGGACTGGCCTGACTGTCTATGCCGGTCATGAATTTTTTTTCCCGAACTGACAAGCGATCTTGTCGGTCTTGCCGATCATGACACTAAATTAGTATGATGCATTTTATCTATTTTTTTAGATCGGTCGGACTGTCCTACCCGCCTATGCTGGTCAGTAATTTTTTTTACCTGGAACGGTGTCGATCTTGTTGGTTTTGCCGGTTATGACACCGGAGTAGTATGATGCTTTTTATCTGGTTTTCTAGACCGGTTGGACTAGCTTAACTGCCTAAGTTAGTCAGTAAGTTTTTTACCCGGACTGGTGGCAATTTGCTGGTCAAGACACTGAAATAGTATGATGCTTTTTATCTGATTTTCTTGACCAGCTGAACTGGCCTAACCGCCTATGTCGGTTATCAATTTTTTCACCCGAACCGGCTAGTGATCTTATTGTTCTTGCCGGTCATAACACCGAAGTATTATGGTGCATTTTATCTGGTCTTCTGGACAGGTTGAACTGGCATGATCGTCTATGCTGGTCATGAATTTTTTTACCCGGACCGCCTATGAGAACAAATTTTGTCATCGTAATAACTTATTTTAATCAAATACCATAACTTAAACCCAGAAAAAAACAATGTAGAAATTTTTTTTGTCATGCCATGACTGCAAGACGTGCCTCATGGAATTGGTTCAAAAGTAAAACCAAATACATATATAAAGTGTTTATGGAACCCAATTATTATGGTAAATATTAATTGTCATATTCTCTCTATAAAATTTTACCATCTCATCATTTATTAATTCAAAATTGTGCTCCTACATATCGAACTCGATATATTTGATGGCATATATAGCACAATCTCTTCTGTTTTAAACAATATATTGTTAGTGTTTGTAATTATAAATGACAAATAAAAATTAAAATATTTGAAGTACACTTACGATTTCTCATTCTGCGGATGGTTGAGTGGGCGAAATGTCCAGTAGGACCATGAAGAAGGATTAAGGTGACCGAAATGTCCAGATTTTTGAAGTATTAAGGGAATCATCTTTTGCACGGGCTCCATGAATCTATCGACCTTTACTTTCTCGTAACATTTTCAATTGTAATAAAAAACCACCAGCTCTGCAGTTATCAAATCAACCTTCACAGAAATCCAATGTTTTCCCTTCTCTTTTTGGTGACGTTGGTGTCCAATGTGTCAAATAAATTAAGCATGAAGTAAAGTGTCCTGGCACCATTCTAACATTTTCCCATTTTTGGGATGTCGCCTCTCAAGTATATCATGAAACAGTCATCTATGATCTCATCTTTATTGGCATTCATCGTCAATAATTGGTCAAATATCAAATCTAAAATGATGACATCTCGATATTTGGACTATCTTTTTCTTATTCTATACATGGCTTCTTCTATGTGCTACAAAAAAAATGTAGTATGAATCAAAAATCTTTTGCTAGAAAAAAAATGTAAAAAAAAAAAAAAAAACTTAGATATAGCGTTATTTAGTAGAAAATCACTTACATCACTTAAAAGCCAAAACTGCTCAGTTTATTCTCTTATCAAAGAAATCCCACCCTCGTGTTAACTCAAGACCATAAGTAAATGGGGGTTTCATATTTGAACTCTTGTAGTCTTCAAATGATTTTCGCATACTGTCCGGTAGGCACAATGGATCAAATTATTTGATCGACCCTTTATGAAACGTCATCTTATTTGGACCAAGATCGTGTATGGAGCTCTCTTATATTTTGACTTCTTTAGATATCTTTGAGGTCGTCTCTTGGGTTGCTTAACATCCAAAACTTCTTCTTCACAATCCCCATTACTCGAACAAGTAGGAGTCTGATAAAAGAATTCGTTGATGTGAGAATCTTCCATGTCACTTTCTACATTGATTTCAGTGTCAAAAAAAAAAAAAAAAAACATTTGGAGGTGCATTTGTAACATCCTCAACCTCAAAGTCACCACCTCCATTTATTATATCATCAACACCTCCATTATTCTTACCTCAACATTCACTTTTCTCATCTTTACCTCCATCTTTACTAGAGTCAACCTCAACAACTCCACCTATAGTAGTCACATCAATTGTCCGTGCATATATAACATTCAGAGCCTCAGTATCACCACCTTCATTCATTCTAACATCAACACCTCTACTATGCTCACATCCACCTCCACTACTCTCACATCGATCTCCACATTTCCAAGTCTTTAATTATTGCTGAACAAATCTTAATATAATGTTTGTCAGTATATCAACGCGGTTACTATTCTCGATTATCAATGACCTGGTTTGCTCGGCTGTAGTGGTACCCTGTTGAGGCGTAGACTTCTTATGTATAATATCTTCAATCTTCTCTCTATCTCTTCCTTGAACTCTCTCACCATAACCATAAAGAAAGTTACGTCGGCCTTCTAAATCAGCATGCAATAAGTCCTCCCAAAAGATGCTTGTTCCAGACTCTAGGATGGTTGTCCAATTGTCCACAATGGCATCGAGATCATCATGATAAGGAACAAACCCCTTCATGCGTTTGGCTTTCTACTCTTCCAAAGTTAGGACAATGATGCTCTTTATGTTCTAAAATTTAGGCACTTCAAATTAGTAACTTACAAATCAAGATGTATTTGCGTAATATAAAATAAAACAAAAGACCAACCGTGTTATCCCCAACTGCATGTAGAATTTGCTCCAACGGTGGAGCTTGTTGTCGATGAAACTTTTTTTTCCATCGAAAAAATCTTGGCATCGATCCTTTAACATCTTTTCTAATCTCAGCATACTTTGGGGTCAAGGCAGGAATACACTCAAATGGTAGAAGCTATACTAATGAGCAATAAAATATACTAGATTGCGAATATTTTAAAACAAATTAAATATGAGAATCTTATAATTGAAACAAAATTTACATATCATCAATGGTAGTATGAATGCATGAAAATTCTATCTTGTCAACTTGTCAAAAGCGTCTTTCCATTTTACAACTGGGTCTAGCTTCTGGACCTGAGTCATCAAATATTAGTATGTCTTTTTTCCTCATGGGTAATTGGCACACCAGTCTAGGTTATCAATTATTTTAAAGAGGTTCTAATCAATTCTTTGGTCGGATTTTTCTGGACCACAGAGGATTGCAGACAGAAAGTATAGGACAATCAACTTAAACTTATCATTTAGAAGGGTCAATCCCTCTTTTTCTCTTTCTCTAATTTCGTGACTGTGCCTCTTTCTATTGCTTCGATTCTCCTCGGGAGGGATGACCATACCTTCCAAGTATTTCTTAATATCATTTTGCAAGATCTTTTCATTGCAAGAAAGACTTTTTTTCTAAATTCGTTTCCTGTATGAAAAGGATCCTCAGGATAATAGAACAATTAAGTCCACTTATAAGTGCATGCTTCATGAGCGAGTACCAAATGTGGATGCCATTTAAAATGAACCACATTTCATAGTTCTTTTTTGTAACTACCGCTCGAGATAGTAACATCCATAATGAGGTTAAAATTACTTTAATGTGGTATGTAATATTAAATAGGTGGCTAAATTGGGATTTCTTAAACCACTCTATGCCATTAGGGTGGTCCTGTAAGACATTGGTCATTGTATCGACAACATCCTTTAATAAGTGCTTGATTGTAATTTTGCATTTGAAATTGATTTGATCCATATTCAATTTCAAAATGGGCGATGGGAGGTCGAAAACCTACATTTACATAAAATCACATATTAATAAAATATATTTTATTATAAAACCTAATAACATAAACAAAATATACAATTAAATATTTTAAAGAATTTAATACTTCTCCAAAAATTCGACAGCATAACAACTTACTTTTATTGACATCCAAATTGAAAACTTGTAAGTTATAGTTTAAAAAATATTTCGACCATATTACTACTGCAAGAGGTATCTCCTAGAATAGTTTAATTGATGTCAAATATTAGAATGCATAAATATAATTGATAACTTACCTTTGGAATTATGACTGGCGGCAATTGGGGTGATGTATTGCCATTCGGTTGGGGTGTGGTCCTACTTACTCATTCGGAGTCATTTTCCGAGTCCATCTCTGGTGGTTCTAAATATCGACACCATTGGTTAGGACGAGGAGAGGATGCCAATGAGGTCCGGCTTTGTGTCATCACTAGAAACGAAAATGATAAAAATATAAATAGATTTAGAAAAATGGCACGACAATTAATTTTAAAATGTTAAATCCACAAATGGAAAGATGACAATGTATTTTCACTAGAGTAGGTAAAAAAAGTTTGGATCCTAGAATTACAAACAACTTGGACCAACGATGCAAAAAAGAGGATCCAATAAAGTAATTTGTTGGCTTCATTTCGTTCGGTAATTGGAAGTAATAAAGTTATTAGACTCCTTGGAAGCGTTGTGGGTATCTTGTTAAGCGAGGAACAACTTCTTAGGTTGAGATATTTCACGGAATTTAGCTCACTAATACTTTTTGGAAGACTGCAGAGATTACAGTCACTAAGATCTAAATGTTCAATATTTCTGAGAAATTCCCCAATCTCTGAAATAATTTCTCTCAAATTACTTTCAGTTTACTTTCTAAAATTACTTTCAAATATAGTTTTGGGTGGCATTTTCATAAACCTAAAACGTAGCAATCCGAACCGGAGTTTATATAACTAATTAGTCAGCTCAAATACAACTTGTGGAAGTTTATATTCGCATTTCAAGTTTCAACTATATAAAGCTAATTGGTAATAAATCCCTACATCTCGAGCATAATCGGATCAAATAAATGATTACTGTGCTAAGTGGTTATTTATTATCTTCTACGTTATCATTCTAGTTGAAAACTTAAAGTTCAAAACTTTGTTTTCCCCAATTTTACCTATTGAAGGAAGACCAATGTTAATCTTTTTCAGCTTTTCAAAACTTTGTTGAAACCAAAAGGGAAACAGAGCACTTCAAGAATGAAAAGGTAGCAATCATCCGGTAGTCAGTAGTCTCCCAAAAATACGAAAATGAAAATTGAAAGATTTTGAGTCTAGTCTTTAACTTCCAAAAATGATCATTCAAACTTGAATCTTTCATGAAACCAATCAATGTTGTGTATAGTCTCATGAAACAAATCATCCGAGAAAAAGGAAAGAAAACTATTTTTTTTTTCTTCTTCCTGATTTTGGGAACCTTTTTAGGTTTTGATTATTTCACTTTGATTGCTTTGTATATACTCTCCGTATATGTTTTAGTGATTATTATTGGAAGTTGAATTTTTACTTACATCGCTCAATTGAATTCCACAGTGTAGAAATTGACAAAGATATACATGTTTCAATTTTTGTTATAAATTAAGGAATTTACTTTTTTAAAAAAAGTAAAGTAAAATAATTATATAAAAAAAAAAAAAAAAACTCTATCTTGGAGAACATGATATAAAAATTGGTTTCTTTCAAAGCTAATTAAACATAAAGAAAATCATGCGAAGAAGAAGCAAATTGTCACTCATTTATTACATCAACACATCTTGAAACAACAACAATATCAGTTCATATACAAATATCATAAGAATTACAAACATGGAGATTTTTTAGTACAAAAAACCAAACACACAGTTTAAGCTCACATTACGGAATTTAGGGGGACCAAAAAAAAAAAAAAACATGAACCAAATAGCACACTTCAAACAACAACAAGAATTCATGCTCACAAGAATAGAGTTCAAAACTTTATCCACCAATACTTTGATTTCCTCAGGTTCAAACACAAGCTTCTACTTCAGTTTGCAAATGTATAAAGTTGATTAAAAGTTCAGAAGCCGATGAAAATCTCAAAAATTACAAAATTAAAGAAAATAAAAAGAAAAAGAAAAGAAGTTGATATTTTACCAACAATAAAGAAGTTGATGAGCCGGTCACGTTAGTTGACATGAGGAGAAAGTCATCGAAGATGGCAGCGGCTGACAGGCTGGGCGCGAGAGTGAGTCTACAGTGCTGTTGGAGTGAGAGTGAGTGAGATGGATTATGTTGGGTTCCCTTTGTCGTCTTTACTACCCCATTTGAGTGAGAGAGAAATAAAATTGAGAGATTTTGACTTTTACTTTATCTATTTGACTATTGCTTATTTATTTATTTATTAAATTGAAGAGAAACTGAAGAGACTTTTTAATCTTTTTATTTAAAAATTGAATATAAAAAATAAAAAATAAAAAATATAAAATAATTAAAACAAAGGCCATATATGCAACGGGTTCAGTTTTGGGTTACATGTGCAAAAATCCCGTTTGGACCCTAATTTTTCATCCCGAATTTCCCTCTTATCGACAAACCCCAGTTCTTTGGCTTTCCTTCTTAATTCGAGTAATTTTCCCCTCTCTCTCTCTCTCTGCGCGTTAACAGTCAAGACAGAAAGCGAAGAAGAATGAGTTTCTCGTTCTCTCTGCCATCAAAATCCTCTTCCAAGCCCAAAACCATAAAGCCCTCCCACAACTTCTCCGACGAAAACGATAACAAAGCCACCAGAAACGACAACAACTCACGAAAATACGTCACCGAATTCAACCCCGCCGAAGCCCCAACCACTGCCAACAAAAACGACGTCATAATCGCGCCCATCCAGAACGAATGGCGGCCTCACAAGCGCATGAAGAATCTCGAGCTTCCGATCGCCTCATCCGCCGCCGGCGGCGGCGGCGGTGGCCTCCAGTTTGAGGTCGAATCCCTCCCCGACGGCACCGACTCCGCCATGTCGTACGGCCTCAACCTCCGCCAGACCATCGGCGAGGACGACGGGATCAACGGCCAGGATGATCGAGCCAAAGAGCTGAATGGCAACGAACGGGCGAGATTCGCTCCCGTGGAGGATGTCCTGCTTCAGAAGCTGAAGTTCGATCTCCAGAGGTTGCCGGAGGATCGGGGAATGGCGGAGTTCGAGGACGTTCCGGTGGAGGGATTCGGTGCGGCGCTGCTCTCCGGGTACGGGTGGTACGAAGGACGAGGCATCGGGAAGAACGCCAAGGAGGATGTCAAGGTCGTTGAGTACAAGAGGAGGACCGACAAGGAGGGATTAGGGTTTGTGAGTACCGATCTCCCTCCTCTTCCGCGTTCCAATGGGGGCAATTCGAACAATTCTATTCCGAAACCGAAAGATAGTAAGGATAGTTTGGTTGGGAAGGAAGTGAGAATTGTTCATGGAAGAGAAATGGGATTGAAAGGAATGGTTTTGGAGAAATTGGGTGATAATAGATTGGTGGTAAGGCTTTCGAGGAGCGAAGAGACAGTGAAGGTCGAAATTCGGGATGTGGCGGAATTGGGAACGAGGAGGATGAGACGTGTATGAAGAGATTGAAAGAATTGAGGGTTCGCGAAGAGGAAGAGAAGAAGGAGAAGAAGAGTAGAAGAAGAGAAAAGAGAAGCAAAGATAGTGATGGTGAGAGGGAAATCGAAAAGCAGAGGCAACAACAACAATCGTTGTCGTGGCTGCGGAGCCACATTCGGGTTAGGATCATTAGCAGGAAGTTGAAAGGAGGGATATTGTATTTGAAGAAAGGAGAGGTTGTGGATGTGGTGGGGCCGCGTGTTTGTGATGTGTCGATGGATGACGGTAATGAGCTCGTTCAGGGGGTGTCTCAGGATGTTCTTGAGACTGTGCTTCCCAGGCGAGGAGGGCCGGTGCTTGTGCTGTCGGGGAAGCATAAAGGGGTTTATGGAAGTCTTGTAGAGAGGGATTTGGACCGGGAAACCGGTGTAGTTAGGGATGCGGATACTCATGACTTGATCAATGTCCGCCTTGAGCAAATTGCTGAGTATATTGGTGATCCGAGCTACCTCGGTTATTGATTCGTTTGCAGCTGATTCAGGCTGAAGAGGAATTGTTGCTGATCCGTCCTGGTTGATAAGTATTTCCAAACTTTGTTCTGCTTGTGACTTTGCTGATCCATAGGCCTTTTATACTCGACAATGCACTTTAGAATGCAATCGATTCATAACTAATTCATATATAAGTGCTTTTTTCATGTTATGTTGTGTATTTATACTCTGTGAGGGAATTAGGAATTTTTTTATTAGTTCTTGTAATTTGAGACTCACCAATATTCTGAAATTGCAAAATTTTGCTTCTTTTAAGGAAACTAAAATACTATGAAGAGCAAACAGACAACTATTGCTTTTGGCCTTTTGTGCTGTGTGGTTGATCTTTGCTTTTGGCCTTTCTGTGATGTCTTTCCAGGATTTCATTTCTTGTTTTGCTCTGCATTGTAGTCGGATCAAGAAGTTGTCGAACTTTAGTTCATATTTTCTAAGCTTAGAATACTTATTAAGTTTGCTTTAATTCAAATTATATTGTTTAGAATCATTTATCGTGATAAAATACGGCTATTTTGCAAGTCGTTAGATACCTGCAAGAAACTGAAGATCTCATTGGATTAATCAAAGACACAATTTAATAGAGGAATTTTTCTGGTTCAAAGTTTATTAGGTTGAAAGAGAGTTGTGGGTTATTGTATATTTGTTCTATGATGGTTTAGGATAATGAAGCCAAGGAGTGTTTTGAGTCTTTTAGATGCTCACACTAGGTATTAATGGTGTAGAAGCATAGTATTTGAGACTTAAGACGTGTTAGACAGTGACTTTGGCGACTGATAGAAACCAATAGCGTATATTTGCCACATCTCTTCAAGGCAACGCAAATTGCTTTTACATTGCCGTGTTCAAGAACATCTTGAAAGTGATTACAATGTACAGTTCCCAAGCAATCGGGCTGAAGTAAAGAGCAACCGAATTGGACCAATCTTCAAACCAGATTTCACATGGCTGTGAAGTGCAGATACATCATATTTAGCCAGTATGTTTGACAGAAGCCTAAAATTTTTGAGCTGCACAGCAGCAGCAACATCCTGAATATCCTGCTCATGTAGTGGAAGACCGAATATGAGTCTGTTGACAAGTTAAGCACCCCCTAGGAATCGGACTCAACGCACAGGGGTGAGAAGACCAGTTTCCTTGCCGAGCTCGGCCCTCCAAAGATAACACATAAGTGCAGACAAATGCAAATATTTACTCTTCAACCAATTTGCAGCTTTCCCAGACTTTATTGACAGAGAAAAGAGAACACAAGACATTCAAAGTGTTGAGGATCTTTGGTTGCCGCCGAGCAATGAGTTTTGGTGCTGTTGCAGCTAAGTCCTGGGCTCCGAAAGAGTCCTTTGCCTGTGTTGTACCAACTATTATTGCTGCAACTAAGCCCAGCTCTGCTTGCCGGAACGACTATAGAACCTATCATAATCAGCACAAAGAGCATGGCAATGCACCTGCCCTTAGTTTTTAAATTATTATATGCACAAGTTTTATTTTTTGATAAGCAGCTTCAATGTTTTTAACACTTCAGGAGGAAGTCGGCAAAATGAAGCAAATCAGAAAGTTTGGAGAATAAATTGTTAAAATTAGAAGTTTGGGGATAAATTACGAAGATTGAAAAATTCATTGGGCAACAATGCTAAAAAACCACGTGCTGTATATTTTTTTTTTTGTTGTGTCCTAGCGATGCCTAACAATACTAATGCCATTTAGTGTTGCTGTTAGTGCTATTATGTCCATAATGTTACAACACCCCTGTTCCTAGGGCCAGAACTCAAATCATCGTTCCAATGTTATTGTCTTATTGATCTCACAAACATTATCTAGTCATTTAAAATTGTAAGTTGACAGGAAAAAAAAATAAAAATAAAAAATAAAAAAAACTTCCCTCCAATTGCAGCTTGCCACGGAATGACCTTGCAGGGCTTGCTGAACTGGTCTTCTCTTCCAAATTCGGAAAGTACCTCGGAGGTTGTAATTGGCGAATATCTATATTTGAAGAGAAATGAACAAAGAAAACAAAAGAAAATATCCAGAGAAATATTCTCTGCGATTTTTTTGATTCTCATGAACATTCAAAAAAATTTTTTGCTATAGTGACGACTAATCAATGATTTACAATCTTCATAATCTATGCAATCTAGCACATGCTGAGCTAATCTAACTATCTAGCTAACAGAACCAACTTCTCTAACTGGAACAATTCTAGTTGCAACTTACAGGTCTCATTGTTGAAAAACATTCCTTTCTGATTTCCTTTTGCTTTCCTCTTAAATTTCTTGCTTTGGCAAGAAGAACCCATGCTCCTCTTACTCCTCGATCCGGCGCTTACATAATGGGAATTGCAAAGAAAGCGTGGTGAATTGAGAGAGTTTTTCAGCAGTGAGATCAACATCAAGGGAATGACAGAAAATTAATCTCTGTTTAAAAAGCAAAATCAAAAGCTGTTCACTAATTAACGGTTGTGTTCAATATCTAACACCGGTAGAAAACCGTTAGTTTAAAGTGCGGACTTGTAAAATGTTGGTACAAAAACTGATGTTAAAGAATCTTTTAACAACAGTTTTTGACCGATGTAAAGTTTTAGTATTGAGTGAAGCTACATGTGCAGCAACGCATAACCAGCCAGCACATTATTAAGTGGCAAATAAGAACACATTTTTCAAAGAATCAAATATGTAATGGGATTGTTTAGCTAAAAGGCGAAAAAAAGCGTACACATATACAAAAAGTGTAAATAAAATGGAGTTGGTGTGCTTCATTATAAAGTAAATTAAGGCCAGCGAGTATTCAAAAAACTTCTTCTGCTACCTACGTTTACACTAACTTTGAGCCCCACACATGAAACAAATTAGTCATTATTTAATGGAATTTTCTTTCCTTTCTCCTTTTAAATTTAGCAATCAGAAACAATTATTGGAAAATGTCAATGCAATGGGACCGAGGAGTGGCGAGTAAGAGAAACACTAGAAGCACCAACTCTAATTTAACTTTTTTTTGTATCAATTTATACAACAGTAAATTATTTATTTGTTTATGAATATAATCTCTTATCATAAACGTGACGATATATAAACATCTACTACTGTTAAAAAAGATATCAAATGAGGAGACGGTGCAATATTATAATTCATTCCCACTACACCTAAACATTGAAGAAATTAACAGGCAAATTTTTTTTTTTTTTTAAATCCTCGTGCATATTAAATAAAGAAATGAACATGATGTGTTATATCATTACGTTTTCCCGTATTTGACTCTCTATTATAAGTATTTGATATAATATATAATTTATTTTTCCCTTCCACTCCACTTATACAAACCTCTGAATTCAAAGTCTGTTGCGATTTGCTTTGACAACTGAAGAATGAAAACGAGCTATAAAAACAGTTCAGAATTGTGAGGAATGGAAAAGAGTAATTTGAACAAATATAGAGTTTAGCGAAGAGATTTATATATATATATATGTGTGTGTGTGTGTGTGTGTGTGTGTATATATAGAGAGAGAGAGAAGAGCAATATAGAATATGGGACTGCTCTCAAACAAGATAAAGAGAGAAAAACTGAAACCAGGAGATCACATCTATTCATGGAGACATGCCTACCTCTTCGCCCATCACGGTATTCTTCTTCTTCTTCTTAGTCAGCTTCAAATTCTTCTTCTTGTTGATCTTCTTATTCTTATTTACACAAGTAGACAAGAGAATCACTTCTTCATCTTCGAAAACTTGAGTCACTTGTTGAGCTGAGAACACGGAATTGCAGTTGTAATAAGTTCATGTTTATTGCTTTTTATTCAAATTACTTTTAAATGTCAAATATGTAGATTTTTTTTTTACTTGAACAAAATGAGCATTATATAATTTTATTCTAATGAATATTCACTATTTTGTTTTGCTAAAGAATAGACATTCAAGTATTCATGACTTCTAATGTATATTCTCCGACCATATAACTTCTTGTCCGATTTTTAAATTATTTGATTTTGAGCAATGATACACATCATAAACAGTTTTATCATGAACATCATAAAACAAAATAATTTGTTTACAACAAATTTCTAAGAAATAAGTGTTGGGTAGAGCAAGGTGACAATAGATTCACTCTTTATATTTTAGTTTCATAATCTTTTCCATGATATATATCATTCTTCTTGAATTTTTCTTTTGTTCATTTATTATTAGAGTAGTGTTAGAGACACATATCTATTTTTAATTTTTGAGTACCAACTCTCATGACGGTGAGTTATCATCTTTTCACTGGTGTATACAATCAATTGATATGATAACTTTTAAATACATATCAATAAAAGAATGACAATTCACGTGCTTTTAAAAAAAAAGAAAAAAAAGATGGTACTCAAACGTTTAGCATTTTTCTTTATGAACCTTCTCCAAATACTCCAACAGGGATATACATAGGTGAGGGAAAGGTGATCCACTTCACTCGAGGTCAAGGATCCTCAGGTCAGTTCAACACAGGCAACAAACTTTTCGACAACATGATCCTCTTTAGTTCCTCGACCTCCAATCATTCTCTAGACAATCCTTGCCCGGCTTGCGGATACCGAAAAACGTTCTCCGGTGTCACATCTTCTTGCTTAGACTGCTTTCTTTGGGGCGGCGAGCTCTACCTCTTCGAATATAGTGTAAACACCGCCTTCTTCATCGCCAAAGTTCGTGGGGGGACATGTTCACTCGCCTCGTCTGACCCCCCGGAAGACGTCCTTCATCGCGCTTATTACCTCCTCCGAGAAGGCGATTTCGGGGTCTATGATCTGTTCGAGAACAACTGCGAAGACTTTGCGGTGTACTGCAAAACCGGGTTACTTGTCAAATTCACCAGCGTCGGGAGTGGGCAAGCGGCGACGTCCTTGTTGGCGGCATCAAGCGTTATCGTTTCTTCACCACTTCAACTCTTGATGGCGAGTTTAACCGGCATTGCAGCTGTAGGTTTGGGCATGTTTTGCATTAGTCGGTTAGTTTCCGATATTGGGGTTCGCTGTGATGTTGCTAAAGTTCCGGTTGAGATGCTTGGTTCTTGCTTTGATCCGTCCATGTCTCAATATGATGATAAATGATGTTAGAAAATTGACTGCACACAATTTCATATCGATACGATATGTCCCACATATAAAACTTATAAGATATCGGATCTCCTTTTCTTAACAGGTCGGTTTTACAAGGGTGAGTTATAGTAAACGAGTTCCTAACATCTACTCTTTCTGATTTAGATGAAAAAGGAAGAAGATAAAAAGAAAAAGGATTTGGAGGATTAGCATGAAACTGTTGGGAAGAACCAGTTAAAAATAAATAAAAAAATAAAAAAAAACTAGGTAACCAATTTTATTTTTGACAACAGACCCAGATAGCAAATACTTTTATATATGGCCCGGTGATTGCGCCTATTGATGCTTGCTTGTTGTACATATGTTACATTTTATATATGTTGGGTATTTCTTACTACTTTCTCTTTTAACATTTTGCAACAAATTCTTAATAAGAGCATACAGAGTACCACTAATTAAGGATGACCATCAGAATTTAAACGAAAACACTCTTATATATGTCATATAATTCCGTTTAATTAAAACGACCTATCAAATCCTAGAATAATTTTAGAAACATCAATGATGGTAAATATCACTCACTAATATAGGTGATTCTCACAATATGAGGTGTACCAGTGAGATTCACTTCTTTATCAGCCAAATCATGTCATGTACGCAAGTTTGTTTTCTTTCAAATTTCAGCAGCCTCTCTTTAGCAATAAATAACTAAACAAATAAAAGAATACAATATCCGATATTGATTTGGTATACTATTATATTTTATTAAGTTTTGGGGTAAATTGTGACACCATATACTGTGCTTTATATATTGTGACATTATAGCACAATATGCACACACTATATAAGCATAGCACAAATATGCAAGTAATGAAAAGATGACCTTGAATGTTTATGAGCAGTGCTCTGAGTTGTTATGCCTATAGCATGTAGTAGAACATGATTTTATTTTTCTTTTTTTCGTTTCTGTCATATGATAGGTGTATATATTATATCTACATTTGTGTTGACACTGTAGTAATATAGACATGGAAAGGAAAGGAAAATTAAATCAAATTACGTTAGTCACTGGCAGAGCCATGTTATACGGAGTGAGAGTTACAACCTACATTGAATTTTTTCTTATTTTAAAATTTAGTCTAAAATATTTTCTAAATTTTATTTTTTATCAACACTCAAAATTAATTATTCCTTTTAACCCCCCTAAAAATATACTTTTTTACGTAGAAGCTCGTTGATCGTATTGATAGAGCAAGAAATTTTTGATTGTATTGAAAATGAAGTTATCATACATGCATAATTTAATTTTAGCATGAGTTTGGACGTACAATCTAAACCATAAAATTACAATCTAATTTTTTTTTTTTTTTCCTAATCTTCACTATTCACACAATTTTGCAATTCAAATTTTAAAAGTCCATAATTTTGCATAGACAAGTCGAAATAAGATGATTTTTTTTTCTAAAATTACATAGAATTTCGAGACGAACGAAACAAGCTCCATATTGATGTTTTTTCCCGAACACATTTCAAGTTTTTATAATTTTTAATTCTAACTATTCAAATACCTCGATAAACGAACAATCAATTTAAACGCAAATTTTACAATCCAAACCTTAACACCAAACGCACGCTTAGTATGCACTCTTTTGAGTTAGAAGGCTACTTGCGCTGCTTATGTGAACCCTTATTTACTGTAGGACTATCATGAGAACAAAGATATCACTATTTTCAATTGGATATCTTTTTGATACCAAACAACATATTCACAAAAGAAACAATCATTTTTATAGCAAATTAAACAATTGCCCGGTGGTACGACAACACATCTCGGAAGGACTTCATCTTTTAAAAGTACATGCTGCCATTAACTTGCATCAGAAATATAGGTTTGAAATGTTGTTTTTTAAAAAGATTCTAATTTAAAATGAAAATCTTTGTGGATTCGTATCTAGGAGAGAGAGAAAATAAGTGTTATGCG
Organism: Ficus carica; assembly: GCA_009761775.1. Lineage (NCBI taxonomy): Eukaryota > Viridiplantae > Streptophyta > Magnoliopsida > Rosales > Moraceae > Ficus > Ficus carica. The sequence continues at coordinate 17,431,797 of CM019745.1, forward strand.
GATTTTAAAACAGTAAAAATGCAAGTGAAATATAGTCTTGGTTTTTTTTATATTCCACAATTTAGCTACCTCCTTTAAAAGGAAACTTACAGAACAAAAACATCAAGTGGAATTAAGTAATAGAAAACAAATTAACAAAGTTAATAAATGTATGCGGTGTGTTCATATAATTATGCTAACAATAATAGCACTTATAAAACTCATGTTTTTGGTGGAGATGGGACCAACACAATCCGGTTTAATCGGCAAGCCACAAATCCATTTCCTACACAAAAGATATTACAAACAGGGCCAATATATCATATCAGTAGACTCTTAGTTTGGACGCATTAAACCAATGATCAGGCTATAATCTATTCAAATACAAATATATACATATATATATATGCCCATATTAGGTAAGTCTATGGTAGGGTATGGTGTTTGTATACATATATATATACACATGGTGTTTGTATACATATATATATACATATATATATGTGTGTGTGTTATGCGTTAAAAAATATTTGTTATCTTATCGCATAATTTATGTAAAGAAATGGGCACGCCATCCATATGCTTCGTCTTATTTTCATTTTTTTTATCATCCATCGACATGGTCAATTTGCCTACATCCTTTTGACTTTCTTTTTGTTTTGTTTTGTTTTGTTTTGTTTTTGTTTTTTTTTTTTTTTTTTGGTGTTTTCCAAACACCACCACCCCCGCGCCGCCCCCCCCCCCCCCCCCCCCCCCCCCCCCTCTTCTTTCTTCTGCTCTTAAACTGAATCTGCATTTAGATTCTGCTGGATATTGATTTTGAAAAATGAAAGGTCTGATTGTAAAAGGGTTTGAACCCAAAAAAAAAAAAAAACCAAAAAAAAAAAAAACAAGTTCAAGTTCAATTTTCTTTTTTTTTTTTTAATTTTATGAGAGCAAACTTTCTGTAGTAGTAAAAAGAGTTAGAACCATATCTTTTGGAATTCGATTACTTTATGCAAACAAGCGTGAAGTAATAAAAATGGCTCAGTGATGTGAGGGAAAGAGCAAGAAGACAATTTACATTCATACTAGTTGAAACTATGTGCATCGCCCGTGTTAGAAACACATTGAATACTATATTGTGAATTTTTTAATTGTTTTTAAGCTTCTATTTAAAATTGATTTGTCTCTTAATTATATTTTAAAGATAATCAAATAAGTTGTCTGAGAAAAGGAATTTATCCTAACTTTTTCATGATTTGTTTATGAAGAGATACGTTAAAAATATAAATAAGATTACCTAAATAATCATTTTTTTTAATTTATTGACCAACAAGACATAAATTATCTATTCTTAATCAGCATAACACAAATTTTAGTTCACTTTAGTTTAGTTTTGTATCATGTTAGTCTATTATTAATTTTTTGTGTCATGTTAGTGTCATTATCTTTAAATTTGTGTCATTCAGGTGATTTCTCCTAAAATATATTATAAATGCTAAGAACATTGCCCGAAATTTGTATCAATTCCTTTACTTGACCAATTATCTGGGGGAAAAAAAAGGTACGAAAGAAAAATAACTGTGGAATTCTTTTAGGTCAACTTTTTTTAATATTAAAAGTTAACTTTTTTTTTTTCAATTAAAACCCTGAAAGGATATAGAATGTATGGAAAAATATCAGCATATTATAATGATCATAAATAAACGCTTTAAACCATCAAGCTATTATTAGGAAAGTGAGAGTACATATGAATCTTTGTGAAATTCACCGTGAGAGTTATAAAACATGCATTATAATGAACTTATGAAAGGTACAAGAGGAATTAGTTCTTCCACAAAGTCGGGGTTGAGAGGTTCTACGCCAAACATTATTGGCAAAACGACCATGCTTCAAAAGGATAGTTAAAACAGTACTCGTTTGGTTTGCCATAGCTTAAAATAAATAAAAAATAAAAAAATAACCTTCAACTTTCATGAGGACAATGGAAAGAAGACATCTTGAAAGCTTTAGGAAAAAAGATTACATACAAAATGCAAGAGATTGCTCCACTTTCAAAAATAGAACATCTCGGTTAACTCCCCCGCTTAGGATCAAGTCCGCCGATAAGAAAATCATGCTCGGCACGATGATTCGTTTGTTAGGACTCGGTTTGTTGAAGAAGGTAAGATCTAGGAGCACTTCAATGATCTTTGAAGACATTTAACATGAAGTTAATGTATTCAATGAGCAGTTGCAAAGTAAACCCAATTTATTGTATTCAATAGAGAACAAATTGTTAATTGATAGGAGAACTAAAATCACACATTTCAAATGTACTATAAATTCCTTCTAAGTTAGAAGAAAAATATAGACAGCTCATTTAAATATTAAAGTTTTAGATTTATATTATCTTGCTCTTAGTTTGTTCTTATTAATTTTATCGGGGTTTTAATGCTCTTAATGTGTTCAACAACGTTCTTTAGTTTGATCTTATTTTTATATTTTTGTACAAGGATCTTAAATTACTGATGGAAGAAATTTTATTCCAACGTATTGTGTTATTTTGGATAACATGAATCAACTTTCGCTTTGGTTAATTGGTTGTTTAATGCCCAATTTCAACATATCTACACAACCAAGTGGCAGAATAAAGATTAGGCGGTCTACCCTCGCCTCGTAGATCTTGTTCTCTCTCGTGACTTTCCTCATGTCCTAAGAGCGATCCCTGCAACACTTTACACCAAATAGAAATGCATCCACCATCAATAATATCAATAACATCGCATACTCGCCTCACGAACGTCCGATGGCATTATAAGCTATATCACGGCCGCTACCTAATAATTTGTCCTATGTATCAATCGCCAAGAAAAGTTAACATCTTAGGGTTGTCGTAAAAAGGCAGTTAAGTAACAAATCAGATCGTAATATGATCTCTAATAACAGATTCGAGTCAATGAGCAAAACGAAAAGTAAAGTGAAATTCGCTTAAGTAGTTGATAAATACATATAGACATGCATTCATTAACAATATCTAGAAGGCCAGAAAGATTGCCAAAAGAACATATACAAACAATATTTTCCCATTGAAATGAAACAAAGGAGAGGGGGGGGGGGGGGGGGGGGGGCAAATCACAAAGGAACTCATAATAGTAAAATAATAATAATAATAATAATAATAAAATTATTAATAACTAAAGGCACAACACTTCGAACATACATGGAAAAAATCCAGGACACTGGTGTCTGGTAAATTCATCGACGTCTTTGGCGGGAGAAGCTCAAGGATGCTTTAGCTTGTGTTGCTCTGAAGTTTCTGCTGGGAGAGTCCAATGGTCCTCTGAAGGAATTATATGCAGATTTAACAGGTTCTGGTACCGAGTCCAAGGGAACCAACTCCACAAAGCATGCCGTGTTGATGCGAGTCCTTTCGAGCTCTGCTTCTAGCAGCTCAGAGCTGCACTGCTGAGCAAGAGCCTAAGAGCATACATGGAAATAATTGAGAGAGCATATTTTAGGAAACAAATGGAGAAACACAAAGGTTTTTTTGGAGAAGTGATTAGATTGCAGTCGCTAAACTCAATCAAGACCCAAACGATTGGCCCTTTTCTTATGCAAGTCTAAAATATACATTTAAAATGTTAGATATGACATAACAGAAACAAGGACGGTAATAAAATGATAAGTTGTTCCGAGTTTCCTTGAAACCTGAATGGTAAAAGAAAAAACCAAAGAGATATCTTACGATCAGGTCATCAGGTGAGACACTCATTCCTTGCTGTCTATCATCTAGTGCATCTTCACTTCCACGGGTTGGTCGTCGATGATGCCCTGGATTTTCCACAGCCTCACTTACACTCTCTGTAGCTTTCTCCAGAAGTACCCCTTGTAATGACTTCAGAGACTCCCTCGCATCAGATGTAAAATAAGGATTCAATATGGTCTCGAAATACTCGAGCTGCAGAGTATACAAAGCAAAGAAAACACGTGAGCCATCTTCAAAGCAAAGTGTGGACACAAAGGATTGCCAAAGGTGGACACAATAATTTACCTCGAGCATGAGCTGACAAAAACCATTGGCATCAAGCGACCTCAAATCTTTGGCTTTGTTTTCGTGGAAAAGGCTGAGAAAAGTATCAATTAGACCTTCAACAAGAATGCCAAGTGTCTTATCCAAAAGGGGTTTAGCTCCAGCAAAAACCTGCAGTCGAGAGATTGCTTGTTTTAGAGCAACATAACTTAGATACCTCCTGTTAGTTTACCAATCCGATAGGACTCGTTAATGATAAGCTTGGCAAGTTAGTTTGGTTAGGGGGCTGTTAGAGAATGATAGAGTTTGTTAGAATGTAACAGATTAGTAATAATTGTTATTAGTTTGTTTGCGGGGAACAAGTGGTAGTAAAGTGGATTAGCGATTGGTGAGGGATTATGGTCTGGTTTGTGGGAATTTGGGGAAACCCTTGGGAGAGCTGGTAGATCTCTCGAATATCTGCCATTCTTGTATATGTGTCACTATATTTCTTGATTTGGTCAATTAAGTCTAGTTCGTTCAATATTTTCTTCTTTTAAGTGATTTCTACGACGTCTTCCCGAGAAATTACTATGATCCATTACAATCCATCTCAACAGCTTAAGCTTTTGCAGGGAGGACCAACAATACTTTTATATTCTAAAACATCCAGATGCCATTGTGCACAGAACCATTTAACGAAAAAATTTAACAAGACAGCACAAACACAAGCTCGGTCTAGTAGTCCACAGAGATTATCTTATGGCCACAAAATTAACGTGATTATGATAGGATCCTAGCCATCTCTTGGAAAAACACGGTAGAAATGATACAAGAATAGAGAATAAAACTGAAAGATTGTAGTTTTATACTAAATCACAGCAACCAAAGAAACTCAGATGCAAAGAATAGCAAATACTCAAGAAAGATGCCAGGGTAGGTGCCAGCTCTCCCCACTCCCACTAATCTCACCGTCATCCTCAGTGGCTACTAAACCGCCCCTATACTGCTAATGCACACTAATCAAATTCTAACCAACTTGTTTACAAACTACTAACAAACCACCTAACTAATAATTGCCCACTCCTATCAGATTATCAGGGGGAAAGAGCGGTTACTCTTAAATTACCATTTGTCACAAAAGCTTAAATAATTAGGAGGTGGATTAAAATTAGTTTTTAAATTGTAATACTCACCCTCATGTGTGGCCCCAATAATGAGCAACCGTATTTATATATATCGATTGACAGGCCCAACATGTGAATAGATATATTTTTGCTAGGAAACAAGTCAATTTTTAGCCCAAAAAATATTGAAGGCCTAACTTGTGATGACATTTAATTCAGAGAGTGCAATTACAGGGACCACCTGCTCTGATACTAGGTTAATTAACCAGTTATCCCAAAATAAGCTAATACGAGGTAGACGAACATTACTTGAGTATTATTATAGTTTCTGAGGTAGAAAATCACTGCTTTGCTTCCAGACAAAAGATACGAAGCAACTAAATTTAACAAAAATAATAACAGAGGGCTAGCATCAGGTACCTCTGCATGCACAGCTACTAATGTGTGCAGTAACTCGACAGCAGCATCCCTTACACCCTGCACAATACCAGCACTTAAAAACACTAAAAGAAAAGGCAACCTCCGACAAAGAAGTTCTGGAGGGGCAAAAGAAATGATAGTAGTTACTAATGGCGAAATCACTAGTATCCGACCTTAACTGCAGGTGCAGAACCCCACTGAACACCAGAATCCAACAGATAGTTCACAGCCGCAGATCTGATCAAATTTGCCTAATGGGAAGATACAAAAATGTTCAGTTAACAATCAAATTGAAACATATTAGGGAAAAAAAAAATCAAATTAAAACAATGGGCCCAAGAAAAATAAACTAGAAATTCCATTTTTGTTCCATTTTATTATTTTTTTATTTTTGGAGAAGAAAAGGATAAACTCTTAAAAAAAATGGGGCAAATCCCAAGAAATTCGAAGCAAACAAGATAAATTCTAAAAGAGAAAAAACAATTAAAAAATATAGTTATTTAATGAAAGCATACAGGCATTTAACAAGCAAGCTCTTGATCAGACTGTATCTCTCAACCATCAAAGAAGATTAAATAAATCGAGAAATTTAAGCACTGGAATCCCCTCCAACAATCATGCTTCTTTTGTACTTGCTTAACATATTGAACCACTTTTTCAATGACGGTAAGGGGGACCAGACACCATAGAATGTCTACAGGCCTCATGGAAATGATTTAGTTCGAGGCTTTAGTTCTTTCATACAGTCTACAACGTGGGAGCTTTAAACTTTTGAAATCCAGGGATCAAAAACTTCGTGTAAAATAAAGCATGCTTGAGTTTGGATATACCTTTGCAAAAGTATACTGTTCAAGGACTTTTTCTTCAAGCCCAGAGAAAGACATTACTAAATCTTGTATGTCACTGCCCTCTTCATCCCTTTCCCTGAATAAAGAAATAAAAAATAAAAAATGAGATGATAACGTCAGTGGCATCAGCGGAGAACTTTTATGCACATAGAATAGAGCACAAGGTGGCTGAACAGTTGGCTGAGTAGAGATCCACAAAAAATAAAGACGCTTGACCGAATGAGTCCAATTCACAGGATATTATCCAAACCAAAGTAAACTAAAAGCATATTTAATGCAACAGAAGACGGGAAACTCATATTGATATCCAAAATTTGGCCATAATTTAAATATGGTAAACTAATAGAAATGTCTCATGCTATTTAAACTATAGACCCTGGCCAGATATGAATTTTTGAATAGAGCTTGCAACATATTGCTGGTGATTCATCAATCCTAATCCAGATTTTTTCACACCCAAAAAAAGCCTTGCAAAAATTTAACTTCTTCACTCGAAGTAACAGAAAGGGGGTTATATACCTAGACTGCAGCCAGATATGTTTGTATTTGTTGTACAACTCATAAGAAAGTTCCTCCTTGCAATGGCCAATGTTACTTAATACTATCAAGAGTCTTTGATGAGGATCCACAACACTTCCTGGGAGATTAGTCAATGACTTATCCTCTAATTCATCTGAATATCCATTCGGTAAATATGAACCTTCTTTGCTTGTTTTGTTTTGGGCAAGCTCACTCCCGATACGCTCCAAATGACCTGAATAATGTACAGAAGACAAATGTAAAAAGAATAGACAATTCCAGGAATACTTTTGGAATGCAAATAATCACCAAGTGGAAAACTCATCCATTATACCAGCAAAATCCAGGTAACAGTTCAAAAATGCAAGTCTAATAGATTCTTGAGTCTCTTGAAACTGTGCAAACATGTCTTCGGACTTTGCAGCCTCACTCCTTAGAGACTGAACCATCCTGCAAAGTAATCGAAAAAAGATTATTTGACGGAGTGGTAGTGCAAAATAAAGGAAGCTTCACCTAAACATTTTTTGATTTGCCAGTAGCTATATTTCTTTTTCCAAGAAGCAGCAGAAAAATTTATTGAAGACTAACAGAGTATAAGAAACAGAACATAGGAAAAAAGAGGTATTCACGCAATAGGACAAAATAAATTACTACAAAATAACAAAAGAAATCCAAATAAAATATTGTTAAAATTTTATCATAAGTCCTCATATCAAGAGTTTTAATGTCAAGCTAACCTTTAGAACATCTCTTTTAGAAAAGAAAGCACTTGATCGTTTGTGCACATGTGTGTTTGATGTCCAGCAACTACTATATCTACTAAAAGTTAGGTGGGAAAAGGCAGATCACTAACACACTCGCTTCTTCCTTATACTTTGTAAATTTTTCTTAGGCATCCCTTTTTTTCCCCCTCATATACAACAAAGGATCTAACACCCTCCACTTTCCAAGTTATCCATCTCCACAAGGTACACTACCCTCACAGTCCAACCCCAGCTGATAAATTAGTGATCCATCTGCTTGAAGATAAAAAAGTATTTAAACAACAATCAAGAGAGAGAGAGCGAGATTTACAAATTAATCTGATCCATAGCTGAGGCCATAACAGAACGGAAAGCCAGAGGCAAGAATGAGATTGTGTAAGGAGATTTGTTCCGTTCAATATTTGATACTGGAACCCAAGTTTCATCCTTTGAAATCTCCTCTGTTGATACTCGCATCCACGAGCAAAGCCTTAGGATGTAAATCTTTGTTATCTCTGAACAAAGTGTTCGTACTGCACTAACTGTTGCATAAAAAAGTCAAAAAACTCAGATTCTACTGATAAACTCGATGTTTTGCGACTTCAGATAAAACTTAGATACCAGCGACGGGGGGAGCTGATTCCTTCACTTCAAAAGCTTCGCATGCTTTAGTAATATCCTTTATGGCATCACTCATATATGGTCGGAGGATATTTGATTCTTCAAGATCACGAAATGTGTTGTGAACCTGCACCAGCATAAATGTACTGGTAACCACCAACTAACTAAACACAGGGAATGAACATCAAATATAAAAAACATATAGACAGTGAATGCAGTTTTACATAAGATGCTATACTCAATTTTAAAAATAAGATTACCAGGAAATGATGAAGAAAGTCCATCTGTAGAAAAATATAATACAATTGATTTTTTTTTTTTTTCTATGTTCATTAAAATTATTATTATTTTTTTACAAATGATGCCTTGCTTTTGAAAAATTATACAAAATTTGCCTACGATAATCTCTTTCTTTCATTAATCCATGTAGCTCTTCAAAACAACCAACTCGCTCCTGGAGAATAAAATTTTATCTTTGAAGTTTGCAACGGGTATTTTTCAACTTGACAGTTTTCTCTGGCCACACATATACGAGATAATATCTTCAACATAGAAGTCAATATCTTGTAAGTACACTTTGTCTGCTGGAATCAAATAACTAGAGTAAAAGCTTACATCCACCTTAAATTTTCTCTTATTTGGCAGTTTGTACTGTATAAAAGAATATCACAAAAATATATACACCAAAAGGAAAAGGCAATAACAGATTGACAAGATCAGAATTAGATGCGTCCTTTATTTTGTTTACTTGCACACTACAAGTGGAAATCATGAAAGAAATTAGCTCTGAACTTAAAGGATCATCACAGGTTAACCAACCAAACTGGAAAACATTATTTCTATTAAATGAACCACTAAACACAACTATCAGAGTAGCTTATTCGACTGGGCTCACAATCTTCAACTAGAACAAAATCATCCAGCCAGCGCACTCACCTTTGCGTCATAAGCAGATATGGTGTTGCGAATCATTCCAGCAACTTCGTCAAGAGAATGAGATGAGTATTTTCCATCTCCAACTTTTTCCTCAGCTTTATTTGCAGGAGTATTAGTACTTGATTCAGTTGAAACCTGAGATGACTTGAAACAATAAGATCCAGAACTGAAATGAAGAAAGAATGATATGATGGAAAAGATATATTCCGACGTCCCCATTAATGTTGCAGGATGAGAACACGCACGGAATTTGTTTTCATAAGAGCTAGAAACCCAAGGCGGCTTAGTTGATCATAACAATACACTCAGCTTATTATCAATCACTGTGAAAGTCCAAAACACAACAGGCTTCAATTGTATCACATGCAGACCTAGTACAAACAAGTACGCAGGAATGTGAGGAGGAACAGACAGATAGTATCAGACATTAAAAAGCCCCGATGATGAACTCAAGTCCAGGAAGAACGTATTATAATAAGAAACTATAGAAGCTAACCAAAGCATCAACTTCCTTTTCTTTTGCTCAGCTCTTAACAAACTATAATAGTATAATAAAAAGAATATTATAAAAGAAAGTAAAAGTTTCTAAAACTTTTGTACTGCTTTTTCTTTTGCTCTGCTCTCAAGTCTAAACAAACTAGTATGGTATAAGTAAAGAATATTTTAGTATTACAAAAGAAAGTAAAAGTTTCTAAAATGTTCGATATCAGGCAAAGTTAGCTGAAAATCAGATCCCTGGAAAACTAACCCAGCCACTTCTTTAAAATTTAAATATGATACGAATTGCTGAAAGTGGAGTAAAGTAAAAAGAGAACGAAAGAAGAAGATATAAGACGAAATTGATTGAACTGATACATGGCACCAAAAAAAAAAAAAAAACAGCCTTACCAATCTGATATTAACAAAAAATAAATAAATAAATAAATAAGGTAAGGAAAGAGCTAGAAAGTGGGTAACCATAAAGCTCAACTGATGATTACAAGGATAATTGATAAACTAGCACTAGTTGTTAATGCTTAAAGTAATATAGAATGAAGCATAACAATCCATATAAGCATCCCCTCGAAAGACAAAAAAAAGACGGTCCTTATAAACGTGTTCAACAAACATGTTCAACATGTCAAGGACACCTGCCATCGCAAATTTCAATGATGCACACCATTCAAACGAAACGGTCATCATAAAACCCAGTTCATGCCATCGTGTTACATCTACACTTAAACTTAGGGACTTTAGGATTTTACAGTTTAGTCCTTAAAACCAGAAAAAAGAATACGTTCAGAGATTTATTAGAAAAGGAATAAAGAGAAGGGAAACTGGTAAATATAAAACTCCATTTCAAATAAAGTGCCCTTGACTCACATCAACTAACTTTTAGAATTTTATAATTAAAATCTTTTAGCAACTCCGAAAACTAATATCAAAGGCTTCATTAATACAGAAATTATTAAAATTACCTTTGCAAATTTCCCACTGAAAACAGAAAGTGCTACTTTCCAGAAGGCTGGTATGTGATGAATAAGCACGGCAGTTAACCTTCGAATATACCTCCCTCTAAGTGCATCAACTTCTTCACCTGTCAATTCTACTGACTGAGAATCCACTGGAAGGTGGTTGTTCATAGAATAGTCGACATCTGACTGGAAAAAGAGAAATGGAACAACAGAAGAATAAATTCACTGATTAGCAGTAACCAGCAATGCCTAAAAACAAATAAAGCAAAACAAAAGGCAAGAGCACATCTCCTACACTATTAAATGATAAACAATTGATGGTTAAACTTACAGATTGACTCAAATCTTGCTGAATCTGCCTCCACTTTGCATCGGACAAGGCTTTTTCATGTATCTCGTTATGCAAATTTTCCATCCAACTTTCATGGTCTAAGGTGCACTTCTCAAGCAAGCCTCGAATTCTTTGGTTCTGAAAGGAACAACAAGCTGAAATTTAGTCTGTTGCTCTTTCGGTGGTTTTTTTTCAAAGGAAAACTCCTTTTACTGGTAATTAAATCAATGACAAAGGCAGAGCATAGGGTATCCTCAAAGAGAGACGTAAAAGGACACAAGGAAAACAGAAACTCTTGGTGGTTCAAACAGGTGATTTTCCTGAAACAGAAACTTGGTTCCTTTTTATTGCCACACCAGACATGTGACTATCTAGCTGATAATGGTTTAGAAATATGGAAGGTAAAGACAGGTCTAAAAGGAGACCGAGTTCAGCCCAGGTTCATGCTCTTATTTTGTTCAACCGCTAAGCAACATATACAAAACCTAAAACTCAATGAACGAGTGCCCAGAGGACTCAATCTAGCACTAATTGAAGCAGTTACATTTGAATTATACTTTAACAACATGGATGAAGTAGAAAAAGTCTTCCCCCACCTGTATACTTAAATAATGCCAGACAGGATCTGAATCAGGTTCCAGCTCCACCAACAGCCTCACAGTGTTTTCAAGCTACATGAATCATAAAATTGCATAGGCATTAAAATATTAAGATTAAAACAGAGGGATAGAATTAGGAACAGACGGGGAGAGAGATAATAATAGATGTAAAGGGGGAAGAGAAGTAACAAAACTGTGATCCAAGATTTAAAAACGTTAACAGAATGACAATAAGAGTGAAGTGGTATAACCAAATTATAATCTAATATTCTATCTTGATCATAATTTCAGTTGAAGACTAACAACAAGAAAGACACACATCTGCGATAAACGCCAGAAACACCGCTCTTTCAGCATTAAGAATAGGTTGAAAAAGAAATTCTCAAAAGACGCATCATAAGCTTACATTTGTAAAGTCTATTTGTGGGTCTTCCATGGACTTGTAAAGCATTCCTTTAAACTCATGCATCACCTTCTCAACCTCTTCAAGAACACGTTTTAGTATTCCCACCTGTAATCCGCCAAATAAAGAAAACACTCTGTAAAGAAGGATTTCTTTTTATTAAAATAAACAAAAAAGGGGAAAAAAATTGCTTAACTAAGAGGAATTAGCATATAGATACGAAAAATATACTAATGACTCAGATTTAGTAAACAATCTTTTAAAAAGGCTAAAATGTAAAAAGCTATAGTAGAGAACGCTTTTATCATTACAAATAAATAAGAGACAATAAAAGAGAATAACGAGTCTTCCAGCAAATAAAGAAGTTAAAAAATTTTAAAACTAAAAGAGAGAGCGAGAGAGAGAGATTAAACACACATACACACATATTCATCCAGCTCTTAAGAATAAAGATAAGATCAATCTTGAGTATTTTTTAGTTTCCACAGTTTTTCCTGGTTTGTGTTGTAATTCTTAGAGGGATAAATTATCCTCATTTCTTTTGCTAAAGCTTTTCAATGTTAATATTTTTATAAGAAACAAAAGATATTAATTCATGGAAACCAAAGAACAGAAATCTCCAAGGACATGGTATCCTTAGAAAGAAGAGAAAAAGAGTACAATGAAACAATACAGCAATATCTAAAGAGTCTAAAAACACTAATGTTACAAAAATCCTTTTCCACAATGCGTAATTTGATTCTTCCGAAAGAAAACTATTATCTTGTTCCTTTCCTGGGGGATGGGGATGGGGATGGGGGGGCGGGGGGTGGGGGGTGGGGGTTGGATGTTGGGTAATAAGATAAGAACATCATTGTTTAAATTAAACCCTTTTCGGGGCATCTTGAAACACACAAAACTCGTAAACTAAACCTCAGGTCAGGAGCTCTTATCTGAGAAATAAACAAGAAGACAATGAAGAAGAGTAGAAAGGCTTAATGGCATCTATGCATTTCAAACACGATATTATTTTCTCAAGTAAAAATATTTCAAGAGCAAATATAGATTGTTGTATACATGTGATGGCAAAGCAATGGATTTCGCCTTCTTGTATTCTCTAACTGCCAAGTCATATTCTCCCTTACTAATGCTCCCACGTATGGTACTAGGTAAGTTGAAGAGGGTTCGGAACCTCTGTAACATTCCTTGAACTGACCTGATCTTCTCAGCTTGATCCTACAAAAGTCATTCAAGAGACATATCAGAATTAAGTCATCCCAGTTCCATAAGCACAAACAGTCAACCGAGAAATAAGTATCACAAACCTGCCTCTCAAATAAAGGCTGAAAAGCACGATTAGCCAATGAACTCACTCCTTGAATACAATTAAACAAATGTGAAGTTCCTGATCCTTCAGGGTCTTCTTCAATCCGCCTCAACTTTGACTCGATATCTGTTGAAGACAAGATATACACCATATCAACAAAAAGCACTCTAGCAAAATTATCAAAAGGCAATTAGGCAGACACTACAGATCAATTGATCTTTCAAAATTTTATTTTCTTTTTAAGCAGGAAAACACTCATGACAAGTTAGTGTTTCGGCTTGAGTTAATTGGGGTTATAATCATAACAATAATCCAACAGTGACACATGAAATAGTTCTAGAGTAGACAAATCACAAAATAAATCATAAAGATATGGAACTCAACAAGGAGCAACGAAAGAAAATGCGGTGACTTCTCTCTCTTAAGTTCCTAGAGTAGGGCACTATTAGATTCAGTAGCCTATACTCATGGTGATCGGAAAGTGTCTGGCTGCACTGCAATTGTAATACAATCAATTAATCTGTACGCACAATGAAGACATAAAAGAGAGATTTCAGTAACAAGTGGTCTCCCCATGGTGCATATAAATGCTTCATTGGTTAAAGATAATTTTTTGCCAGATTCCAGAGTTGCAAGCAGAATGCAATGCCGATTAGAAGAGAAATATACGTTCACTATGGATAATGGTATGTGGTTAAAGGAGATCATAAGGATATTGGAAAGCTTTGTTAAAGGATTTGTAACTTTCTTTTGTTTCCACAAGGACAGCTTATCCTTCTTTCACAGAAAGGTTATTCTCTGATTAAAAGTTTAGTTTCATGTCAACCACAAAAAAAATAAATAAATAAATAGTAATTATAATGAAATGATAATAATAACAATAGTACTCCCTAAAAAAAAAAAAAACAATAATAAACAGTAGTATTAATAAATTTAATAATAATAGGATATCATAAAGACTAATATCCCATCATTGGCGGCCACAAAAGACAGTCATCAGTTCTGTTCTCCACAAATATTTGCCACCTAAAGGCCAAATAGTATTAAGAGATCGAAAGATTGTTTCATTCATGAATGCTTCCTAAATTAACAATTCTATCATCATACGACTGTTGCCTTTCTAATGTATTATATTATGTTTACGGGTCTAACTTATGGGCCAACCGCCACTTATAGTGACATCCAAATCCAAAGCATCTTAGCGTAAATAACATTTAAAGTACATCCCATTTTATAAATATATGACTAGGACAGCAAAGTATATCCCATTTTATAAATAATAACTAATCCTAGTCATATACCAAGAGTGCTTACCATCAATTGTGGTTTTGCAAGAGACAAAGCAATCAAAGTTATCTTTAACCAATTGTTTTCTCTGTTGAGTCCGTCCTTTGAGATCACTCTTCAAAGCAAGAGCACCAGCCTCCAATTCCGCTGCACTAGTATCTTGATGAATCCGAGATAGAAACAACTTTGCATCAAATTTCTCTGAGAAATACATCAACTTCTCTGCACAGATTCATCACATTAAGAAAACATCAGCCACATACTTCAGCAAAAGGAACACATGGATGTGCAACTAACATGACTCAACATGCATTAACGAGTTTAAACTCTTGAGCCACTCCAGGTCATAAAAGTGTCCGTTATTTACTGTCTTTATCATAAATATATAAAAATATGGCCATTCCTAAAATTTCAAAGAAACAACCAACAAAAAGAACTATGCTTGGAGTCTGAATATTTTATTTTGATTTACTGCTAAGGGATCCTTATATCTAGAACATCTAAATACTGGTTAGTTACCAATTTAGTCCCTCAAATAATATAACCAATTGAGACAGCAAGCACCATAAGTAGGTCCCAAAACTGAGGCCCAGCTCATGAAAATTTCTGAATCATAATTCATGACCACAGATAGCCATACATAGAAAACTTAGAATAAGCTGAGAGGATCAGATATCTAATTTAAGACACATTACCCCGAAGGTTGGTATCCAGATGATCTCTTTCATGCTTGGATGGAGAGCCTTCTGATGCCTCAGTTATCAGCCTCAGTGATTTGTTGTCTATTATACTACAAGGACGACACTAACACTGCTTAGTAACAGCAACAAGAAGTAAGTAAAATGGATTACTAAACTTAAATCCCAGTACACATGAAACCTTAGCCAGCTATCCTAGCTTGCTGAAATAGACCTTCAGTATAAAAGAAAACAGAGACATGGAAACGAAGTTTACCCCAACCCCAATGGATCAATGCATTCCATGCCACGAGGGAAAGATTGTAAGCTATTTAGTCCCTTTCTTCCCACCACAGATACTTTCTTCTCAAACTTTTGAGCCACTGGTGCTGTTCTTGTCTCCCGCATTTCACGAACCCTACGAGCAAGCTGTTGGAGAAGCATCATTACAACTAAACATTTTCTTTTAGCCGATTACAGAAACAGAAAAGGGAAGCTAAACATATACAAAATAAGAAAACTTCAAACATAACATCAACTTTCGAGTAACATTTAGAATGTACAGCACATATAGACAATCACATGAAGACTATTGCATCACCCTCTACCAAATTGAAATAAGAGATAACAAAATCTGGGGAAGTTCAGAATAAACAATATAAAGCATCATTATTGCAGAAGAAGTGGAAAAAGATTAAAGCGCCCCGATATGCACTCTCTTCACGCAATTCTAACGCTAGAATCAACATCTAATACAAGAAAAGCTCTCAAAGGGGTATTTTCTTGTATTGAATTTCAAGTAGCTCAAGTTCTTTCAACATACTTTGGATACTTCGTTGTAAACATAGAAGCAATAGTTTTCTAAATTGCTAAATAGGTAGATGGTCTTGCAATTCGAAAATCATTATACGCTTATACAAAAACATATCACCATTGCTGAAAAACCGCTCCTAATGATCCATCAATCTACTTAATTTCACGACCTTAATTTTCTTTCTACTTAAACTTGAGCAACACGAACAGATTACCATCAGTGATCACAGTTCTTTAAGCAATAATTCATTGTTTACCAGCTCCAATTCAACGGGCACGGAACCAACATTTATGAATTTAGTGAATCTCACGATTCCTCATGAACAAAAAAGAGAACTTTTCTTTATTCTCAATTAGACAAACAAAATCGGAATCGAAATCGAAAAAGAAAAGCAGAATACCTCGGCCTCATCGACGCGCTTCCAGCAATCGGGCTCGTCGCCGTCCCAGCCACCATCGTCGTCTCTCCCGGCGGCTCTTCCGGCTCCGGCACGGCCGCGTGAGGTGACGGTGCCGGGGCGGAGGTGATCTCTCTCGGAGGACTCGTCGTCGCCACTGGAAATGCTGAGCATCTCGACCTCGGAATCGTCGTCGTCGTCGACCACTCGCCTCCCCTGAGCTCCGGCTCCGCCCTTCGGCATCGGCGACTTCTTCGACGCCGACGACTGCTGCGGCGGCTGCTGCGGCGGAGGCTGAACGTAGTTGGCGACGGGCTTACGAGAGTTTAGAGAAGACGGTTTCTGGTAATTGAGATCTCGCTGCGCTTGCTCCTTCAGCGCCATCTGAAGGAGCTCGTCTTCGTCCATGTCGTCACTGTCGCTCGACATTCTTTCTCTCTCCTCTCTCTCTTGTTTCTCTCTCCTGTTCCTCTCTCCTCTCTCTGTGATTTGCGTAAATTACTTGAATTGTAATCAAAGTTTATGGGGAGTTTTGATAGATCTGAATGGACTGGAAAAGGTAAATTCTGATGGATGCTTCCTTGTCTCCGCGTTGATAATATTCATGGGTTGATTATTATTCGTCCGAGTCCAATTTTTCTTTCACTAATTGCCCGAATTCTTTTAAAAATGACAGTTTAATCTCTATTTTTTTTCCAAGATGATTCTAAAGTTCTATTTTATTTTTTTTTTTTTTTTTTTTTTGCCGTTTCAGTCCTTTTCGTCAATATTTGTTAAATTTTTAATAAAATCTTACTCAAATGATTATTTTGTAGAAAAATGACCAAAATACACTCCAATCTCCCAAAAATCCCTCCCCCTCTCTCCCCTTCCTCTCCCTCTCTCTCTCTCGGTCCCCCCCCCCCCCCCCCCCCCAAAACAACTCTGAGTTCCCCCCTTCCCCAGGCTCCGCGATTCTAAGTCCCCCCAATCCCTCTCTCTCTCTCGGTCCCCCCCCCCCCCCCCCCCCCAAAACAACTCTGAGTTCCCCCCTTCCCCAGGCTCCCGCGATTCTAAGTCCCCCCCAATCCGCGTTGGTCCCACCCACTTACCACTCTCTATAACAGTAAACACAACCACTCTCTGTAACAGTAAACACAAAGAAGTGTTTCTCAAAATTTGGGGAAAACCTTAAGAAATTACCTATTTAACTTTCAAAAAACATAAAGCATGCTTCTCGCGTGACCAATCCGTTAGTTTTTATACGAAAATTACTGAAATTGTTAAAAAAGTAGAAGTTTAGGGTCATCTCAGTAAAAAAAAAAAAAAGGATCAAACCGTTATCTTTAAAATAGTTCAGGGACTAATTAGGTCAATTACTCTTTTCTTTTTATTATTATTTTTTTTTTTTTCCTTTCTTTGTTTCTTTTCTTTTCTTTTTTTTTTTTCTTTTTAATTTTTCTTTTAAAACAAATTTTATTTTCGCATGATTTTAGGTATTATAACAATCCGCCCCTAAATTTTTAAACGTTGGGCCCATTTGATTGGTCCAATTGGCTTAGCTTATGTTTGTCTCTCAGGTTCAAACCTAAAATTTTCATATTAGTTTTTGTCTTTTCTGAAAAGTCAACAAAAATTATAACTAATTTTTGAAAAGTTAATCAATTTCAACCGAAAACTTCCATTTCAAACTTGTGTTCAAAATGGAAGCTTAGAGAATTGAAGTTATTTTGATTGGAGTTGAGTTGAGTTTTGAAATTGTGGTTAGGTTAAAATTAAACTGTTTGAAGTAAGAAATTGTAAAAATTTTAATGTGTTGAAATAAAACTATCAATATGGATCTTATTTCGTTTCTCTCAAAATTCTATATGATTTTAAAAAAAAAATAATCTCATTTCGACTTAAAATAATAAAGTTATAGATTTTTAAAGTTCGAAACAAAAGTGAGTTTTTAAATTAAAATTGAATATGTGAATAGTAAAACTAGATATACATTTTCAAAAAAAGATAAAAATAATAATTTGAGTTATTCAACTCCAATAATCATGCCAAAAAAAACCCGTATTTATTTTTATTTTTTTTTACCTTCCAATTCTCAAAGTGTGAATTTGTTTGCGTTTGGTTCAATGCTCCGCTAAAGTTATTTTTTTAATTCTATTTTTAGCTTTGTAATCCTTTATATTGTTGTTTACATAAGACACATTAATGTCAAGGTTATTATTGAACTAACGATAATCTATGTTACGCGTATTATTCGAATTACATATTAACGTTTTGAATTGTTTTTTTAATACATTTTACTTGACTCTTTATGCGCCCTTATTAAATTAATTATTTGATTAGAAAAAATCCCGCAATGTAACTACATAAAAAAACAACTATAAATTATATAATTATAATTTTATTATAAAAAAGAGAATAATAATACTTTTTTCCCACTTCACAACCCTACATAAAATATTTCCAAAATAATAAGGTAAAATATTTAGTATTTTGAAACCTATAACCAAATCTCAATTTTTATTCTTTTATAACTATTCCATAAATTATATGTTATCTGAATTTTTGATTAGATCAATGACATATAAATTTCATTACTTTGAATTTGGAATATAGTGTTCTATCAGTAATTGAGTACTTATTACATCAAAATACTAATTCTACACGTACATATATGCTTAGATATATCTATTTTTGTTTCCATTAATTTATTAACTTTTTGTCGCGATTTTCTTGATAATGTTGTTCTTTCTTTTTCTTTTTCTTTTTTTGTCCTTTTTCCTGATGGTCTTCTATTTATATACTAGTGTATAAGCATTAGAAATTGAGAATTTATTTCTTTCGGATGTAACATGTAAAGTCCTACTTGAAAAGACATCGCCCCAGTGTGGATTAACGGAAGAAGGCATCAGCGACAGATAATAGCGATGGAAGAGGCAGACAGCGGTGCAATCACGCTTGTGAACTCTTTGGTGGGAATTGTGGCTTGGCACGAGTACAGTTGACGCGATTGATCTCGGCGGTGTGTGGGAGTTGGACCTCCTTTGTAATGGTCACAGGAGTGCTGAGCTATCTAATGCTTGTAGTAACTAGATTAGCACTATCGTATAACATTCGTTGTGAACTGATGCGATATGTCATGTAAATTTCCAATTCGTGAGGACCAGAATTAGTCAATGCAAAAACCGACAGCTTAAGTTCACGCCATAGCTTTTTCAACATCAACCTTGTTGAAACATCTGGCGGTCCACTCCTGCTTAGCAAGATGCAAGAAAACTAATCACAAAAGTTTTCTACCATGAGCCTATTAAACACACAACGAGTATGCACTTTGCACCACTACCATCAATCTCAGTAATTTGATCAACATCATGGGGAATATATAATCCACGTGGAATCATAAGTTGTTCACTGCCTATGTTTAAATTTAAGACAACCCCTAATCTTTCCTTTTTCTTCTAGGTAAACTAGTAGGTTATTTAGCCTGCATCCTATTGTTTATGCATTAGAAATTGAGAATTATTTCTTTTAGTTGTAATATGTATAGTCCTACTTGAAAAGACATCGTCCCCGGTGTGGATTGACGGAAGAGCTACCGATGATGGTCATGAATGGCAGGATAGCCGAAAGAAGGCATCGACGATAGGTAATGGCGGTGGAAGAGGCAGGCAGCGGTTGCAATCGCTCTTGTGAACTCTTTGGTGGGAATTGTGGCCTTGGTGGGTGTCGAACATGTGGGGACAGTAGCGGCACGAGGACAGCTGGGACGATGTTGGCGGTGTGTGGGAGTTGGACCTCCTTGTAATGATCACTGGAGCTTGGCATGGACTCAACTTTAATTCAATTTCAAAGCGTCTCTTTGTTTCTGCAAAATTAACAAATTAAAGAAAAAAATTAGTAAATAATACTCCAGATAATTACATTACTATAGGGCTTTACCATATAAATAATTAAAACTAAGTGTAATTCAATTAGAACAGTGAGAGAGATAGACGATCATACATGTTAACGTTTTGAATGGTTTTATTAATGCATTACACTTAAATATTTATGCTCCCAATTAAATCAATTATTTGATTTTAAAAAGCCCATAAAGGCAATTACTTAAAAACTATAAATTATAATTACATTGTATTATAAAACAGAGAATAATAATACTTTTTCTCTTATTCACACGCCAACATATATTATTTCCAAAAAAAAATAAAGTATAATCTTTAATATTTTGAAACATATAACCAAATCTCAATTTTTATTCTTCTATAACTACTCCAAAAAATTACATAAAGTTATGTTAATTTTTTGATTAAGTCTCTGACTTATAAATTTCGTTAGTTTGATTTTAGAATAGATGTACTCTTGTCAGTAATTTAGTGATTATTACATCAAAATACTTATTCTACACAAACATTTTAGATATATTTATTTTCATTTCTATTAATTTATTAACTTTTTTGTCGCGGTTTTCTCTATAATGTTGTTTCTTTTTATTATTTTGTCCTTTTTCTCATGTTGTCTTTTTTTGATATACTAGTGTATATGCATTGGAAATTAAAAATTTATTTCTTTTAGATGTAACAGGTAAAGTCCTACTTGAATCATCCCCTGTGTGGACTAACAGAAGAGCTACCGATGACGGTCAGGAATGACAAGAGAGCCGAAAGAAGGAATCGGCGACAGAGAATGGCGGTGGAAGAGACAGGCAGCAGTGCATCGTGCTTGTGAACTCTTTGGTGGGAATTGTGTCTTTGGCGAGTGTCGAACATGTGGGGACAAAAATGGCACGAGTATAGTTGGGATAATGTCGGCGGTGTGTGGGAGTTGGACCTAGCTTGTAATGGTCACAGAAGCTTAGCATGGACTCAACTTCAATTTGATTCCAAAGTATCTTTTTGTTTCTGGAAAATTAACAAATTAAAGAAACAAAATTAACCCATATTCCAGATAATTACATTACTAAGGGTTGCCCATAAAAATAATTAAAATCAAGGGCAATTCAATTAGAGCTGTGAGTGAGAGAGAGACGGTCATCCATTTTGTGAGACAAAAAATCTTGTGAGAAGGATAAGAACCTTTTCTATTTCTCCATCCATGCTTCTCGCAATCATCCTTTCTTATTGATGATCATGATCACGAACAACTTGTCTTACTTCACACTCAAATCCACCAGCAAAAGATTTAGAAAATTCATGGAAACCAAATTTTTTAGTCCAAATTGGGAGTAGAAAGAATAAGAAGATAAGATATATAAGAGAGAGAGAGATATATATATATATATATATATATATATATTTGTATTTGCTTATCGAAGGAAGTGTTAGGATTTTAGGTTAATGAAAGGGGAGTTTAGTCCCATATTGAAAAGAAAGTAAAAGTTGACGGACTCTTAAGGCTCTAATTGCCTCCGTCAAAATCACGTTAACTATACTGTAGTTGTAGAAGTGAGAAAAAACAAATTACTAGGATAAATTCAAAAAAGTGAAGATAAATGAAGAGTAGGTTACTGATTTGTCTGTCATGATCGTTACATGTCATGCGATTCTCAAATTATCATATGTTTAATATAGCATTTAAATAATCATTTAGTTCTATTTGAATTTCATTAAAAATTACCTGTAAAATGGCATCATCACCTCAACTTGTAGAGTTTACATTTTTGATGTGATTAAATATATTACTTTAATGTCATTGAACACACTTCATGTAGCTCATCAGTTAAATGGTCTTTGCAAATAATTATTCCTTGGAAGAGAAATTTGAATGTGTCTTGAGTCCCCCGTGTATTGTTTATTTTTTTTTTTTTTTTGGTTGACCGAAACTCAAGAAGTTTTACCCTTAAAAAATAATTGAAAAAAAAAAAAAAAAAAACCTACTTTCCTATATCATCAGATGAAGCTTTAATATTGCTCAACAGCGACAAATTAAATGGAAAAATATAAATACCAATGCAAATATTAAACTATTATTAGCAAATTAATAAGGTCCCGTTAAAAAATAAAAATAAAAAATAACATTAAACTACCACGATCCTTAAAAAAAAAAAAAAAATTAATACATGATAATGGAATGCAAAATGACACTTCAGATATGTGATAATTATTTTGAACATATAGAAAAGAGAGATAAATTTAGAATAACCATTAGAGAGAGAAGAGATTTGATAGAGAGGCTACCAAAGAGAGAAAACAACTGATCACATCAATCAATATTCGTAAACCTAGTCTGAATCGAAATTACAAAGGGTGTAAAAATAATCCAGGAAAAAAGAATTAAATTCCTGATTTTAAATTCCAGTTTTTACTTTTATATTTGGAAATTAAATAACGCAGGTCTCATCTAAAAATAGGGAATAAATTTCTTTGATAAGAAGTAACTTTTTTTCCACCTACTATCTGCGGAAATAAATTCATTCCCCTAAAAAATAGGAAGTAACTAACTCTATACCAATATACCCTTATTCTTATTTAAAATTTTTTTTTATTTAAGAATAATTTCGTAACTATAGTAAATATATTTCCAATCATTATAACTTTAAAAAGTAAACAACATAATAAAAATTTAATTCCTCAAGTAAATAGATTTCTTGATAGATTAGTAAACACTTTTATCTAATTCTGGAATTTTTTTCCTTGTAATTTAATTCTTTTTTCATAGAATTAATTTCCTATTTTTAGAATTCCCGATAAGTAGCTTTAAGTGCAATATTTATAGGAAAACTAGATAACAACTAGGAATGTAAACAAAAACAAAATAAGGAGACAGCAAATCAAACAAAATAAGGAGACAGCAAATCAAAACAAAATAAGGAGAGTTGACAATCATGAAAAACAAATTCCTAAATAACATGATGAGAAGCTCAATCAAAATAAAATAAGGAAGGTCAGTTAGAGGAAACCATCCTCATACATAATTTCCTCATTAAGTAAACAACTATTTAATACTAAAACATTCACCACCTAAACAGCCACAGAACAGACTGTTTCAGAATTTGTGTTTTTCATCTTGTTCAAACTGAAATGATGGTATAGGCCGTACTGAAACTATAAGTACAAGCTTCACTTGAAGAAGAAGGCCACATGCCAGAGCTTTCTTTTTTTGTAAAATTCATGTGCAAAGTATTGATTTAAATACCAACTAAATTAACTACTAAAAAAGAAAGGGGAAAAACACGAAACTCATAATAAGGCATTAGCAAACATAAATTGTGATATATAAGCAAGGGTTCAATACGAAGGTCCCGAATGGCAGGAGCTTTAGCATGTACGTAGTTGTTTACAAATCCGTTGTAAGGGAGATTCTCAGGCAACCATTTCTCTTTGCTCGCAAAAATTCTGCCAAACAAAAGATTCACAGAAGTAATTGGGAGTTAAAGTCACCGATGATTTATGGCTATTGAAAAGTTTTAAGAATGAGGGGAATCGATTGATTTAAGTTTGATTTAAGAGCCCACACAGGGGTAGATGTGTTGGTGTGAGATTTAAACTTAAGGATCTTATCAAGTGAGAGGTCGGAGGTTCGAATCCTATGCTAATCCAGAGAAGTTATCTTTACCTGTGCGGAGTCTCAAAAATGAGAAATGATAGCGGAGTCTCAAAAATGGGAAATGACGAAACCACTATCAGATCCTTTTTTTTAGCAACCAAAAAAAAAAAAAGTTCGATTTAAGAATGTGGACATGATATCCAATAATGATTTTAGAGATCATAGTCCAGTGAGCATGTGAAAGTAAGAAAGAAAGCGAGGGCTTCAAAAAAAAAAAAAAAAAAAAGCGAGGGAGAGGGAGGGAGGATCGTTGGGTGGAAATAATTTCATATTTCTATGATTTTGATAGTGGAAATAATTTCATATTTCATATAAGTGATTCCTATGAGTTTACACAGCACTTTTCCAACTACACCAAAAATTGCTAAATTAAAAACTCATTTGCCGTACTTTACTTAGCATATGTTTGGTGCAATATTGGATTTGAAAATTTTGAGTTTGATTTGAATTAAATTGAGTTGATGAGTTGAGTTATACATTTAGATGGATAATTTGAGTCGAAATTTTTTTTTCCTAGTTGAGTGTCTGATTGGATAGTTGGAATTGTATTTTTATCAGAATGTGTGTTGAAATTATTATTGTTATTTTTTTTTTTTGGTGGAAAAACTGAAATTTAAGTATTTTTACATAATTTGAAATTGTAAAATTTGTCTATTGTCCTCCACAAATTAAGATAGAAAAATAGTTATTACGTCATTAAAAAAAAAAACCAACAACAAATACCACAGTAAAAGATATTGGGACACTGTTCAGTGGTTCGAGTTGTTGTTCCGAGTTGAATAGTTAGACCAAATGCCAAAAAAAAAAAAAAAAAAAAAAAATTCAAGTTGAGTTTTTTGAACTGCCACCGATGCACCAAACGGGTGCTGTCTATTCATAAAAACTCATCATAAAAAGTCCGGTGGTTGGCTAAGTCTATACTGTTAGGGTGTTTGGTTCGTGAGTTCGAACTTAAATTTTTCAATTCAATTTTTGTCTTTTCTGAAAAAAATTTTTGTTTTTTCTAAAAAAGTCAACAAAAATTATTATTGAAACTTAAAAATTTTAACTCAAACTCAAACACCAAACAACCCATGTATGTAGAAGTACCAGAAAATGGTACGGTTGCTGCTCCTTGGTCCAAAACAAAACTGTTACTGCTCACCTTCGTTCAAAATGAGGGAATGAAAAATTTTTGTAATTATTTTTTGGTTCTTTGATTTTTTTTTTTCATTTTAGTACTTTTTTTTCTTTTTTTTTTTTCCTTGGACAATTTTTTTCTCATTTTAGTCCTGTTTTAACTTTTGTATTTATTTTTCGGTCATCCGTTTTTTTCCAAAGCATTTTGTAATTTTAGTCCTTTTTCGTTTTTTGTCCCATTTTTTTTTCATTTTAGTCATTTTTTATGTTGATAATTTCATTTATTTTAGTCTTTTATTTTTTAATATTTTTTTCATGCATATTTCTGGGGTCTTTTTTGTATTTTTTTACTTATTATTTTAATTTTTTCTTATTTAGATAATTTTTTTAAATTTATCTAACATGTAACGTATGTTTTAAACTAGTATATATTCCATATATAGATGTAAATCGAAGTTTCCTACAAAGGATTTACAACTTTTTTTATTAGAGTTAATTTCACTTTTAGCACCTGTAAAAATTTTATTATTAAAAATAGCATTACTTTTTTTTCCCTTTATTACTAGCACTTAATGTGGGGCCCAACAGCATTTAATGTATATCAAATTACGGGTTTACCCTCATCTCCTTCAACTCAAATATCTCTCTCCCTCGCATGGCTCAAAAAATTTTATGCACAGACCAACATCTACAGTGTTTTAGAGAGAGAAAACTGAAATCTAGAGAGAGAAAGAGTTACCACCCATCGGAATCTTATTTTTTTTCACTTTTTCGCCTAGCCCCCCACCCATTTTGAAACCTAAATCTTCATATAATAGAGAGAAACTTCCATCGAAAGTTTTTTATTTATTTTAAATCTAACATTTTTAGCCATATTTGAATAAAGGTCATTCCTGTTATGACCATCGAAAGTTTTTATTTTTATTTTTATGACCATCAAAACTTTTATTTAGAGAGAGAAACTTTCATCGAAAGTTTTTTTTTTTTTTTTTTAAATCTAACATTTTTAGCCATTTTTGAGTAAATGTCATTCTTATTATGACCAGTCATAATAGTTATGACCTATGTTAAATTTTTTTTTTTTTAAAATCTAACATTTTTGGCCATTTTTTAGTACAGGTCATAAAAGTTATGACCGGGTAGTCATAATGGTTATGACCGGATGGTCATAATGGTTATGACCGGGTAGTCATAACAGTGTGGTCATAACGGTTATGACCGGGTGGTCATAATGGTTATGACCGGGTAGTCATAACAGTGTGGTCATAAGGGTTATGACCGGGTGGTCATAACAGTGTGGTCATAATGGTTATGACCGGGTGGTCATAATGGTTATGACCGGGTAGTCATAACAGTGTGGTCATAACGGTTATGACCGGGTGGTCATAACCGTTATGACCTCTCGTCCAAAAAAATAATAAAAAATTAGAAAAGTCATGTTTCAGGCCATTTTCAAGGGAAGGTCATTCCTGTTATGACCGTGTGGTCATAACAGTTATGACCTCTCGTCCAAAAAAAATAATAAAAAATTAGAAAAGTCATGTTTCAGGCCATTTTCAAGGGAAGGTCATTCCTGTTATGACCGTGTGGTCATAACAGTTATGACCTCTCGTCCAAAAAAATAATAAAAAATTAGAAAAGTCATGTTTCAGGCCATTTTCAAGGGAAGGTCATTCCTGTTATGACCGTGTGGTCGTAACAGTTATGACCTCTCGTCCAAAAAAATAATCAAAAATTAGAAAAGTCATGTTTCAGGCCATTTTCAAGGGAATGTCATTCCTGTTATGACCGTGTGGTCATAACAGTTATGACCTCTCGTCCAAAAAAAATAATAAAAAATTAGAAAAGTCATGTTTCAGGTCATTTTCAAGGGAAGGTCATTCCTGTTATGACCGTGTGGTCATAACAGTTATTACCCTCGTCCAAAAAAATAATAAAAAATTTGAAAAGTCATGTTTCAGGCCATTTTCTACGAAAGGTCATTCATGTTATGACCGTGTGGTCATAAGGATTGTTGAGTTCCAAAAAACGGGTCATTTTTATAATGACCACATGGTCATAACCGTTATGACCAAAATTATATGCGAGAGTTATAACAGTTACAGGGGTCATTTTCATAATTACCAAAAATGACCGAACCCGTAAGAAGAGATACTGTTCAATAATAACTATTCAAATGAGGAAATTTTTTTTTCCACTTTGCAAACAAAGCGCTAAACGCAGACTTTTTAAACATTGAAACGAAAAAGCAATTTTTTTTAATTTTCGTCATCTTTGATTCCTTAACTTCGATTTCCCCTCAACCCTCATTCTCTCGATCTCTGGTTCCGGTTTTTTAAACTATCCTAAGTTGGTGGCCTTTCGTGGTGGTTACGGACGGTTTCCGTGCGGTTCCGCGCAATTGCATCAAATTCTCTCTCTAGATTTCATTTTCCCTCTCTAGATTTCAATTTTCTCTCTCTAAAATACTGTAGATGCTGGTTTTCTGGGGCATGCGAGGGAGACGAGGACAAACCCGTAATTTGACATACATTAATTGCGGCTTGGCCCCACAGATCATGGGTTTTGATGACGTGGCGGTGCTAGAACTGAAAGGATGAAAAAATGATGCTGATTTTAATAATCTTTTCCCCACAGGTGCTAAAAGTGAAATTTTTCCTTTTTATTAAGTTATGAAGATGACAAGCTCGCAGTCAAACGCCTTTTTACAACCTTAATAGTATCAAACACATACTTGAATAGACAAGCTCGCAGTCATCTCGTTATTTGATAAGAGATTCTAATACAGGTATGTCCGATTCATTCCAGACATCTACAAGATGATGATCAGATCACTGTCTTACAATCTTGTTAAACCGTCAATCGACAGACCTATTTTCTCCATTATTTTCAATTATTGAAAAAGTTATCGCAAATCAAGAAATCACCCTGCTCAAGTTACAACTAGAATATTAAATATATATATATATATATATATTTTTTTTAAAATCTAAACCAAAAAAAAGTAGGACACTACACTGACACACACTCCTCTCCGTGGCTTCTATTCTAACAATTTGTGCTACTACCTGCCCTCCAAACTCATTCTTCCAAAAAGTACAGAAACACAAAAAATAAAAATTACACATATACTAAAAGGATGCTGCCTTTTCACTGTTCCTTTAACAGTGATGAACAGTGTTTTTTGCCTTCTTTTCCCTCTTTTTTCCACTTCTGATACAGCACTGTACATTAATGTTCAATACTTTTTCCTCCAGTTGCTACAGTGATGTACATTGTCTGTTGCTACAGTGATGTACAGTGTTCGGTCATTTTTACCCCTCTAATTGTGTGGACCGGAATGGGCTGTACAGTGACTTGACCATTTTGCCCTCAAAATCCTATTCTTGCCTTTCTTTTACTGTTGTCTTTTACTGTTGTTGCCGTCTCTCTGCCTCTCTCTTGCTTTTGTGTTTAGCCTCTCACTATTCATTTCTTTTTCCTCTCTTTCTCTCGCCGCTCCTCTCTGTGTCTCTCCATACCCTTTTTGCTCCCCAAAGTCTAAGTTTGCCTTTCTCTTGCCGTTGCCGTCGCCCCTCTCTTCATTTTGTGTTTGTTGCCTCACTGTTTATTTTTCTCTAATTTTTTCTCCCTTCGTTGCTTTCTCACTGTTTAGAGATCATAGTCCAGTGAGCATGTGAAAGTAAGAAAGAAAGCGAGGGCTTCAAAAAAAAAAAAAAAAGGCGAGGGAGAGGGAGGGAGGATCGTTGGGTGGAAATAATTCATATTTCTATGATTTTGATAGTGGAAATAATTTCATATTTCATATAAGTGATTCCTATGAGTTTACACAGCACTTTTCCAACTACACCAAAAATTGCTAAATTAAAAACTCATTTGCCGTACTTTACTTAGCATATGTTTGGTGCAATATTGGATTTGAAAATTTTGAGTTTGATTTGAATTAAATTGAGTTGATGAGTTGAGTTATACATTTAGATGGATAATTTGAGTCGAAATTTTTTTTTCCTAGTTGAGTGTCTGATTGGATAGTTGGAATTGTATTTTTATCAGAATGTGTGTTGAAATTATTATTATTATTTTTTTTTTGGTGGAAAAACTGAAATTTAAGTATTTTTACATAATTTGAAATTGTAAAATTTGTCTATTGTCCTCCACAAATTAAGATAGAAAAATAGTTATTACGTCATTAAAAAAAAAAAACCAACAACAAATACCACAGTAAAAGATATTGGGACACTGTTCAGTGGTTCGAGTTGTTGTTCCGATTTGAATAGTTAGACCAAATGCCAAAAAAAAAAAAAAAAAAAATTCAAGTTGAGTTTTTTGAACTGCCACCGATGCACCAACGGGTGCTGTCTATTCATAAAAACTCATCATAAAAAGTCCGGTGTTGGCTATGTCTATACTGTTAGGGTGTTTGGTTCGTGAGTTCGAACTTAAATTTTTCAATTCAATTTTTGTTTTTTTCTGAAAAAGTTTTTTGTCTTTTCTGAAAAAGTCAACAAAAATTATTATTGAAACTTAAAATTTTAACTCAAACTCAAACACCAAACAACCCATGTATATAGAAGTACCAGAAAATGGTACGGTTGCTGCTCCTTGGTCTAAAACAAAACTGTTACTGCTCACCTTCGTTCAAAATGAGGGAATGAAAAATTTTTGTAATTATTTTTTGGTTCTTTGATTTTTTTTTTCATTTTAGTCCTTTTTTTTTCTTTTTTTTTTCCTTGGACAATTTTTTTCTCATTTTAGTCCTGTTTTAACTTTTGTATTTATTTTTCGGTCATCCGTTTTTTTCCAAAGCATTTTTTAATTTTAGTCCTTTTTCGTTTTTTGTCCCATTTTTTTTTCGTTTTAGTCATTTTTTATGTTGATAATTTCATTTATTTTAGTCTTTTATTTTTTTAATATTTTTTTCATGCATATTTCTGGGGTCTTTTTGTAATTTTTTACTTATTATTTTAATTTTTTCTTATTTAGATAATTTTTTTAAATTTATCTAACATGTAACGTATGTTTTAAACTAGTATATATTCCATATATAGATGTAAATCGAAGTTTCCTACAAAGGATTTACAACCTTTTTTATTAAGTTCTGAAGATGACAAGCTCGCAGTCAAACGCCTTTTTACAACCTTAATAGTATCAAACACATACTTGAATAGACAAGCTCGCAGTCATCTCGTTATTTGATAAGAGATTCTAATACAGGTATGTCCGATTCATTCCAGACATCTACAAGATGATGATCAGATCACTGTCTTACAATCTTGTTAAACCATCAATCGACAGACCTATTTTCTCCATTATTTTCAATTATTGAAAAAGTTATCGCAAATCAAGAAATCACCCTGCTCAAGTTACAACTAGAATATTAAATATATATATTTATATATATTTTTTAAAATCTAAACCAAAAAAAGTAGGACACTACACTGACACACACTCCTCTCCGTGGCTTCTATTCTAACAATTTGTGCTACTACCTGCCCTCCAAACTCATTCTTCCAAAAAATACAGAAACACAAAAAATAAAAATTACACGTATACTAAAAGGATGCTGCCTTTTCACTGTTCCTTTAACAGTGATGAACAGTGTTTTTTACCTTCTTTTCCCGCTTTTTTCCACTTCTGATACATCACTGTACATTAATGTACAATACTTTTTCCTCCAGTTGCTACAGTGATGTACATTGTCTGTTGTTACAGTGATGTACAGTGTTCGGTCATTTTTACCCCTCTAATTGTGTGGACCGGAATGGGCTGTATAGTGACTTGACCATTTTGCCCTCAAAATCCTATTCTTGCCTTTCTTTTACAGTTGTCTTTTACTGTTGTTGCCGTCTCTCTGCCTCTCTCTTGCTTTTGTGTTTAGCCTCTCACTATTCATTTCTTTTTCCTCTCTTTCTCTCGCCGCTCCTCTCTGTGTCTCTCCATACCCTTTTTGCTCCCCAAAGTCTAAGTTTGCCTTTCTCTTGCCGTTGCCGTCGCCCCTCTCTTCATTTTGTGTTTGTTGCCTCACTGTTTATTTTTCTCTAATTTTTTCTCCCTTCATTGCTTTCTCTCTCTCTCTTCAGATTTTATGTATTTTGGGTTTTGAAACTCTAGCTTTGAGTTTTTGTTGTTGTGTTCGCCGGTCCTCTTTTTTTTTTTTTTTTGCTTCCTTTTTTCGTGCTTTACTCTTTTTTCATTTTGTTTCTTTTTGTTGTTCTCTCTCTCTTTTTTGGTTTTTTTGATTCTTGGTCTTCAAATCCTAGGTTTTGGTATTTTTTTGTGTTTTTGTTGGTTATTTATGTTTTTTTTTTTTACTTTCTTCGTCTAATGTTGGTGTTCTCCTTAAATTTTTTCCTTTTTTCCAATGACTTTGTTTTGTCGGTTTTTTAGGGTTTCATTTTGGGGTTTTTTTTTTTTTTTCCCCGGTGTGTATTATTTTTTTGCTTTTTTGTTGTTGTATGATTTTTATTTTGGAGATTTAGGTTTTGTTTTCTGTTTTGTTGGGGTAATTTTTTATATTTTTTCTTTCTTCCCGTGCAACGCACGGGTAGTTAGTCTAGTAAAAACTAAAAAAAGGTATATAAAAATTTCCCTAGAAAAACTTGTGCAATTTTTACAACTATTTAGTGCTATGTATGGGCATCAGGGGCGGATTTAAGGGGTGCTAGTGGGGGCTAGACCACACTCAATTTTTTTGTTCTTCTAGTTTTACTCCAAAAATTTTACAATTTTTACAATTGTCCTCACTAGAAACTAAAAATTCTCATACATTCCCTACTTTGCCCCCACTAAAAAATAAAAAAAAATTTCACATAATTCACACTAAAATTAATCCTATAAAAAAAGTTTTGTAATGTTACTGCTTTGCCTACACGAAAATTAAAAATTCTCATATAAGCCAATTAAAATAAAAAATTCTCACACAACCCTACTAAAATTTATTTTATCTTGAAAAAAAAAATTTGTGTACGCCCCCCACTGAAATATATTTCTGGCTACGCCCCTAATGCGCATAATAAGCCTTTGAAAGCATATCAGTCAAATCAAAACTATATTAAAACAGTAAACGAGATAGAATAACAACCGAAATTGCATAAAAAGAACATAAAATCGTAGGAAGACAACAATAGAGGTAGCACTAGACAAAAAGAGGATACCACGATGGTTTTTAACCGTCATGGTATCTTTTCACGACGGTTTTTTAACCGTCGTGGTATCTAGGGTTGTGGAATCTATTTGAACTGACATAAAATACGGGGTAGAAAGGGCTATTCTATGACGGTTTTTAGTAAAAACCATCACGGAGTAGCCATATACCATGACAGTTTTTAGCAAAAACGGTCATGGAAAGTAAGATTCCACGATCGTTTTTGCTAAAAACGGTCGTGGAAAGACTATAATGAAAAAAAATTCACAATTCATGCGATTTTTCACAGGTGACAAATCCCGTGTGTTATCCATTGTACAGCCCAGATTAAATAATAGTTAATTTTTAATTAATTTTGTGTCATAATGTACAACAATTATTACAAACATACACTACATTACAAAATTTATAGATTGTCTTCTAACTATTTTTGGATGAATCGTATTATAAAATTAGCTCACTCTTGCCTTACTAAACTCATCTCAACGTCGGTATACAAATTCTTAGTTTGAAGTAATGATAATCCATCGAAAGTCAAGGTTATTTCTTGCATAAAAGCTAAAACAAAATATCCGCACTCAACATAACCTTCTTGTAGAGGACATCGAACAGTATCAATCAATGTTTCATAGTTGCGTCGCTTTCTTACTCGTTTGCCCACCAAAGTCTTCTAGTCATTAAGTGCCCTAACAGTTTAATATAGTTCAAAACAATTAAAACATGAATAATGTAACGTCAAATCATAATTTGGAATATAAAAATATACTTATAACTTAATTAGGTCGAACATGTAATATGCAAAAGCATAAATCACAAATTCAACACTTTTTTTTCCGAAAAACAATCTAAACCATATCTCACCCAAACATTTTGAATCAATCTAAAACTAATCCTCACTCAAACACGTAAATAGCATACAATCGGGCATTTTGTCGAATATGTAATATGCAAAAGCATAAATCACAAAATCAACACTGTTTTTTCCGGAAAACAATCTAAACTAAATCCTCACCCAAACATTTTAAATCAATCTAAAACTAATCATCACCCAAACACGTAAATATAATACAATTGAGCGTTTTGTTGAACATATAATATGCAAAATATAATCAAGTTATCAAAACTTTTTTTTTTTTTGGAATACAATCACCCAAAATCACAAACACAACCAACCAAATGGTCTTCAAAATCATAATATGTATGGCGCAAAAAAGAGCAAGAGAGAGAGAGACTTACCAATTCCACGGGCGTTAGTGCGGGTGGAGCGGTACCGGGATAAGCGGCAGAGGATGGGTTTCAAGGAAGAGATTGGAGGGAGGAGTCGCGGCGGAGATTGGAGGTGAGAGAGAGAGGGAGAGGCGCGAGAGAAAATGAATGGTGGAGTCGTGGCTGGCAGAGATTGGAGGCGAGAGATAGTGGGTGAGGGGCGAAAGAGAATGGAGGGAGGGCGGCAGAGATTGGAGGCAAGGTAGAGAGGGAGAGATGTGAGAGATAATGGAGGGAGGAGTCATGGAGGAGGAGATGGGTTTCGAGTGAAAGATTGGAGGCGAGAGTGAAATAGGCGTGAGAGAATGGGTTTCGGGAGGGAATGAGTTTTTTTTTTTTTTATGCTTTAAAACCTGTAGTCGAAAATCTGAAAAAAAAAAATTTAAAATTTAAAATTTTAAAATTCATATTTTCACGACCGTTTATGAATCCGAAGCTTCCACGATAATTTTTTAAAACGGTCGTGAAAGCTTCGGCTTCCATGACCGTTTTTGGAAACCCAGTTTCACGCCGTGTTTTTGCCTACTTTCCATGATTGTTTTTTAAAAACGGTCATGGAAGCTCTGTTGTGAAATCCACATTTTGTAGTCATTAGTACAAAATGTGGATACCACGACGGTTTTTAACCGTCGTGGTAACATTTCTACGATGGTTTTTTACCCGTCGTGAAATAGGCAAAAATAGGACCTAAATGTGGACATTTAAGAACATACCACGACGGTTCTACGTAAAAAACTATCGTGGTAGGGTCTGTCGAAAAAAAAAATTTACGAATTTATTTCATTTTAAAGCAATCTAAATCACAACGACTGTCAACAATCACCGAAATGACGAATTTTGGACAATTTTCTACGGAAAATTCCCAAATCAACAATCAACCAAATTAACATTTTGGAAGGAACATTGTGGATTTTTGACATTTTGGACGAAAATTTCACAATCAACAAAATCAATATTTTGGACGGAAAATTCCCAAATCCGTGCCTTACCCAAGCAAGATACATTTTAACTTATCGGATTGTCGAGCGTGGGTACGGGTGGAGTGGTAGAGAATTGATAAGTGAGCTTTTACTCACTTATTTATTGTCTTGAAATGAGATAATTTACAAAATCTTCTAGTTTTTAGATTGGTTTAATGTGTTTGTGAGTGTTTCAGATAAACAAGAAAAATAAATTGGATTTTAGAAGAATTGGAGATGAAAATCGAGTTTTAGCCCGCAGCGGGCGCGCCCAGCCAGCGCGCGGCCAGCAGCGCGCGCCCCACCAGAGTGCTCGGCCGCACGCTCTCAGGCGCCTTCTCGCGTGCTGAGGCGCGCCTTCTCTCCACCTGAAGCTCCCAACAAAAAGGACGCGGACTGAGAAGAAAAAAGAGGAGGGGGATCAGGAGCGAGAGTGAGAAAAAGGACTGAAACAGAGTGGAGAGAGAAAAGAAAGAAACCCTAAATTTCAGGTGGATTTTGGAAGGAAGCTGCTGGAGATTTGGGCTGCACTACATTGGAGTTTTATTTTTCTTCCTCTTCTCTCCTCTTGTTCTTATATCTAGTAGTTCTTTATTTTTCTGAATCCTTCTTGTATTTTCAGTTTTGTTCAAGCTTGAATATGTTTGAGTTTACATTGATGAATTGCTAGATTTTCATGCTAGGGGACTTGATGTAATCTTGCTACAGTTATGCTATGAATATTTAATGCTATTTGATATTTCTCATGCCCAAATATTTGTGTTCTTCTTTGCTTAATGCCTTAATCAATTAAAAAATTGACCAAAGGATTTAGATATGTGGATTTAGGCTTGAGAGAGTCACTTACACATGTTGAGATTTATTGAACACAGCCTAGTAAGTATTGGAATCGGGAGATGAATATGTTCTAGGTAATCACAAATGAATTATAGCTTAATGAATGCACAATTAACTTATTTAATAGGGATATTAATTAGGTTGTTTTGCATATATTTGACTCGGCACTCGAGAGAGGGAGTTGGATTATTATAGGAATTTCATGATTAATATTTGGCTTGAGGAAGATCAATGGCATTGAATAGGATTAGAATAACTAAGCAAGATGAAATCAAGAACCCTAGCTACTTTATCATTAGAGCCCCATTCAATCCTAAAACATTCCGTGTATCGTTTTATTTGCTTATCCAATTAGTTAATATTTTAATTTTGTTCTGTTAACATCATTCTAATTCTGATTTGTCTGGATAAAACTCGGTTATTTTAGTCGTAGTACTTAGCTAGATTTTAGGAACACAATCCTCGTGGGACACGACACTCACTCACTACTTTATTACTTGATGACCTCGTGCACTTGCGAGTAGAAAATAGGTGTGATAATTTCGCATTGATCAAGTTTTTGGCGCCGTTGCCGAGGATTGGTAGTTGTAAAAAAATTGGCTAATATTGTGACAAAGTAGCCTGTTTTAATTTAGACGTTTTGATTTTACTTTATTTATTTTATTTTATTCTTTTAAATTCCTGTTTGCTCGCTTGCTTTTTGTTCTTGAAGGTGAATGCGAAGGGCCCGTAGCTTGGAATTACTACCTCTTGATCCAGAAATTGAACGGACACTTCGTGAAATCAAAAGGGAAAGGAGAAATCAAGCACGAGCTATGGGTGATCACAATAATATTGAGCAACAGAGGGCAATTCGGGACTATTTCAAGCCTCCAGTTCAGGAACACTATTCGGGTATTCGGAGGCAGACTATCAATGCCAACAATTTTGAGTTGAAGCCTTCTTTGATCTCGATGGTTCAACAGAATCAGTTTGGGGGATTGCCTAATGAGGACCCGAACACTCACTTGTCTATGTTCTTGGAAGCAGCCGACATGGTGAAGATTAATGGTGTCACCGAGGGTACCATCAGGTTAAAATTGTTTCCATTCTCTCTTCGGGACAAAGCTCGACAGTGGTTGATGTCTTTGCCAACATGAAGTATTGGTACTTGGGAAGAGATGACGGAGAGATTTCTTACAAAGTTTTTCCCACCATCTAAGGCATCCCAGTTGCGGAGTGAGATTGGATCTTTTCGCTAGAATGACTTTGAGCAGTTGTATGAAGCTTGGGAACGGTTCAAGGACTTGCTCAGAAGATGTCCCCAGCACGGTTATGATGAGTGGATGCTGATTGATAGGTTTTATAATGGGTTGAATGGCCAATCGAGGACTATTGTTGATAGCACTGCAGGTGGTTCATTGATGGCAAAGTCTATTCCAGAGGCCTACAATTTGCTTGAGGAAATGTCTACCAACAGTTATCAATGGCCTTCAGAGCGCTCAATACCGAAGAAAACTGCTGGTATTTATGAGGTGGATCCATTGGCTTCATTGTCAGCACAGGTCTCCGCATTGTCTAATCAGATTGCAGCCTTGAATAATAGAGAAGCGTCATCTAGCAGAGAGGCAGTGGCAGGTGTCAGTACATTTTATGCACAGGATGAGTACACTCAAGAGCAGGTTCAGTTTGTGAACAACAGAAACTTCAACTATAGACCCAATCACTTGCCCACTCACTATCATCCTGGCTTGAGGAACCATGAGAATTTCTCTTATGCCAACAACAAAAATGTTTTGCAACCTCCTCCGAGCTTCAACCAACAAGCGGTGGAAAAGAAACCATCAGTGGAAGATTTGTTGAGTACCTTCATTGTTGAGACTAGAGGGAGGTTTAACAAGGATGAGGCTAGACTTGACAACATTGAGACACATTGTAACAACATGAATGCAACTATGAAGTCTCTTGAGGTGCAAATGGGTCAACTAGCCAATGCGGTTAAGGGCCAATCATCCGTAAACTTCCCTAGTGATACGGAGCCTAATCCTAAGGACCATTGCAAAGCTATCACTTTGAGAAGCGGGAAATAAGTTAAAGCTCCTAAGCCCCAAGGGGATAAAACCGAGGAAGAAGATGTAGAATCGGAACAACCAAAGGAGAGTGCATGGCCTAAGTTGATCTCGTTTACGGATAATCCTCCTCTCATCACTCCTACCCTCCCGTATCCGCAAAGATTCAAGAAGAAGAAGTTGGATGCTCAATTTTCGAAGTTTCTGGAGATTTTCAAAAAGATCCATATTAACATTCCCTATGCAGATGCACTTGAACAAATGCCTAATTATGTCAAGTTTATGAAGGATGTCATGGCGAAGAAACGGAGGTTGGAGGATTATGAGACTGTTAAGCTAACGGAAGAACGTAGTGCGATCCTCCAAAGGAAGTTGCCTCAAAAGTTGAAGGATCCAGGGAGTTTCACAATCCCATGCACTATTGGAGATTCTTACTTCGAGAAGGCCTTGTGCGATCTTGGAGCCAGCATCAATCTTATGCCTCTGTCTGTCTTTCGAAAGCTCGGACTTGGAGAAGTCACACCAACCACCATATGTTTGCAAATGGCGGATAGGTCTCTCACTTATCCAAGGGGTGTCATAGAGGATGTGTTGGTGAAGGTAGATAAATTCTTTTTCTCCACAGATTTTGTTGTGTTGGATATGGAAGAGGATCGGGAAATCCCCATTATCCTCGGGAGACCCTTTTTGGCTACTGGAAGAGCCTTGATTGATGTACAAAGTGGTCATTTGACTCTAAGGGTGAATAATGAGGAGGTAAAGTTCAACATCCTTAACACAATGAGATTTCCGGAAGAGAAGTCAACTTGTCACCGGGTAGAAGTAATAGACTCGTGCATCAAGGAATTCTTCCAAGAAGTGACCCACGATGACCCTCTAGAGCATAGCCTCACTACTCCCTTGAACATGACCGATTTTTGTGAAGATTTTTGTATTAAAGAAGAGGGCATTGTTGAAAGTGTTCTAGCTCTTGAGGCTTTGCCGTGTGAAGTGGGGGATGTGGCTCAAGTGAAAATTTTAGAGAAGCCTGATGAGTGCTTCATCTCTCCAAGCTCGTCGAAAGAAGGGTTAGTGTTGAAACAACTACCGGAACATCTTCGCTATGCCTTTTTGGGTGAGGATTCTTCTAAACCGGTTATTATCTCGGCATATTTGAACAAGGAAGAAGAAGAGAAGCTCCTGGTTGTTTTGAAAAAACACGAGTTTACTTTTGCTTGGTCTATTTCAGATATTAAGGGTATAAGTCCTACTATTTGCATGCATAAGATTTTCATGGAAGATGCTTACAAGCCATCTATTGAGCACCAACGAAGACTAAATCCGGCCATGAAAGAGGTGGTGTGTGCTGAGGTGCTAAAGTTGTTGAATGCCGGGATCATTTACGCCATTTCATATAGCTCATGGGTTAGTCCAGTTCAGGTTGTGCCAAAGAAATGTGGTATGACGGTGGTGAAAAATGAAAATAATGAACTCATCCCCTCAAGAACAGTGACTGGATGGCGTGTTTGTATCGACTACCAGAAACTGAACAAGGCCACTAGAAAGGATCATTTTCCCCTTCCTTTCATTGATCAAATGCTAGACAGGTTGGCGGGGTATGACTACTATTGCTTTCTCGATGGATACTCAGGCTACAATCAAATTGTCATAGCCCCCGAAGACCAAGAGAAAACGACATTCACTTGTCCTTATGGCACTTTTGCTTTTCGGCGGATGCCTTTCGGTCTATGCAACGCACCCGTCACTTTTCAAAGGTGCATGATGGCAATCTTCTCGGACATGGTAGAAGAGATTATGGAGATTTTTATGGATGATTTTTCAATTTTTGGATCAACGTTCGATCATTGCCTCCACAATCTTTCTCTCATGTTGTAGCGATGTGAGGAGAAGAATCTAGTTCTCAATTGGGAGAAGTGCCATTTTATGGTTCAAGAAGGGATCGTTCTTGGTCATAGAATTTCATCGCAAGGAATTGAGGTGGACAAGGCTAAGATAGCCATGATCGAAAAGCTTCCGCCACCTATAAATGTGAAGGGAGTACGGAGTTTCCTTAGTCATGCGGGATTCTATCGGAGGTTCATAAAAGATTTCTCTAAGGTTATCAAGCCATTGTGTAACCTCCTAGAGAAGGATGCAGTTTTCAACTTTGATGGGTCTTGTTTGGAAGCCTTTAATATCATCCAAAGAAAAACTGGTTTCAGCTCCGGTCATTGTAGCACCCGATTGGAACGAACCATTTGAGATTATGTGTGATGCTAGTGACTATGCCGTCGGGGCAGTACTTGATCAAAGGAGAGACAAGATTTTTTGGACCATTTACTACGCTAGTAAGACATTGAATGAAGCCCAACTCAATTACACCACCACCGAGAAAGAGATGCTTGCAGTGGTATTTTCTTGTGATAAATTTCGGTCATACATCATTGGGTCCAAGGTGGTAGTTTTCACGGATCATGCAGCAATTCGTTACTTGTTTGCTAAAAAAGATGCCAAGCCTCGTTTGATTCGTTGGATTCTTTTGCTTCAAGAATTTGACATGGAGATACGAGACAAGAAAGGTTCGGAAAATGTAGTTGCATATCATCTCTCCAGGCTTGAGAAATTGGAAGTGGACGAAACTCTGTTATTCAAGAAGCATTCCCAGACGAACACCTGTTTGAAGTTGAAGTGAGGCTCCCTTGGTTTGCAGATTTCGTCAACTACCTCTCTTGTGAGGTTTTACCACCGGACTTGACTCTTTATCAGAAGAAGAAATTCCTTCATGATGTGAGATGTTATCTCTGGGATGATCCAATATTGTTCAAGAGATGCTCCGATCAAGTTATTCGGAGATGCATTCCTGAAGAGGAGATACATGACATTCTCCATCATTGTCACTCGTCGCTCTATGGTGGACATTTTGGTGCAACAAGAACAGCGACAAAAGTTCTTCAATCCGGTCTCTATTGGCCAACCTTGTTCCGGGATTGTCATGAGTTTGTGAAGCATTGTGACCGTTGTCAACGTGTGGGGAACATCTCTAGAAGGCATGAAATGCCATTAAGCAATATCATTGAAGTGGAACTATTTGATGTTTGGGGCATTGACTTCATGGGACCTTTTCCACCTTCATATGGTCAGCTTTATATTCTCTTGGCAGTGGATTATGTCTCTAAGTGGGTGGAAGCTATTGCCACTCCAACAAATGACGCCCGGGTGGTCGTGAAATTCCTGCATAAGAACATCTTCTCAAGGTTCGGCACCCCTCGAGCGATCATAAGTGATGAAGGGACGCATTTCTGCAACAAGGTGTTTGATGCGTTGTTGGCCAAGTATGGAGTAAAGTACAAAATCGCCCTAGCCTACCATCCGCAAACCAATGGTCAAGCGGAAGTTTCTAACCGGGAGGTCAAGCTTATCTTGGAGAAGACAGTGAATACTAACCGTATGGATTGGTCAACAAAGCTTGACGATGCCTTATGGGCGTATAGGACAGCTTTCAAAACACCAATCGAAATGTCACCCTATCAATTGGTGTTCGGGAAGCCTTGCCATCTACCGGTGGAGCTCGAGCACAAAGCATTTTGGGCCATCAAGAAGTTGAATTTTGACTTGAACGCTTCCGGTGAGCAGCGCCTACTCCAACTGAATGAACTTGAGGAATTTCGGAATGAAGCCTATGAGAATGCACGGCTCTACAAGGAGCGCACGAAGAAGTGGCACGATCAGAAAATCTTATGGAGATAATTTCTTCCGGGGCAAAAAGTATTGCTTTTCAACTCCCGGTTGAAACTTTTCCCGGGAAAATTGAGATCAAGATGGTCGGGACCCTTTGAAATCAAGCAAGTATCCCCCTTTGGTACAGTTGAGCTTCTAGGAAGAGATGGGCAAACTTTCTGTGTGAACGGGCAAAGATTGAAGCATTACCATGGAGGAGAAGAGCGGACAGTTGTTAGCATCTCTCTTGCAGACCCAAATTGAGTGGAAGCTCCGTCCAGCTGGAGACGTTAAACCAAGCGCTTCTTGGGAGGCACCCCAAGCTCTACCACCTTAATTTCTTTTAAACTTTCTTGTAGTTTGTTTTCCTCTATTTATCTATAAATTTTCGTGTGTTATTTGAGTGATTTCTTAAAAGATTTCATAGAATACATTTTTTTTTTGTGTTTTTTTTTTTAGGTACTAATGGGCAATTAGAATCATGGAAAGTATTTGAAAACGTTTCGAGAAATTTGGGAGAAATTGGAGAAGTTTGAAGGCAATTTTGTGGTTCATCTTGGGGTTCAAGCAAGGAGAAGGCCCGCTGTGGCGCGCCAAAGTCGCGCTGCAGCGCGCCACTGGGCGTCAAGAGACCAGAGACAGTCGCGTGCCCGCGCGACCTCGGTGCGCGCTCGCGCGCCCCAGTTAAGGAAGGCCAGCGCTCCCTCAGCCCGAAGCAGGCGCGCGCCTGCGCGACTCCATGCGCGTGCCCGCGCGGTTTCCCAGTCAAGGAGGGCCGCGCGGTTCCCCAGCCAAAAATAAAATAAAATAAAATAAAAGCCCTTACAAGCCTCATTTTCTCTAGTTCCTCACCAAAACTTTTATTTCTCCCAACCCAAAAATTCAGCCCCCACTTCACCAATATTCTAAAATTCTCCATACCTTTCATACATCCAAAATCTCAAACTTCACAATCTATACTTTCATCAAGGATCTCACCATCTCCTAGCAAAGGCAATTACGACACTTCGCATTTGGGGGCTTGGAATTAGAATGAGGTAATTATTTGAAAGTTGCTTGAACTTGAGTTGTTTAAAATTGTGATTTGTTGTGGAGCATCATATTTGATTGGGGTTGCATTTGGGAACTAGTGGTTGGATTCATTTTCTTATATAGTCAACATTTTGGGGTTGCACACCAAGTGTTTGTTGAATTGTCTAAGTGAAAAAAAAAGGTGTGCACGCCAAGTGTTCGATAATTTGTCAAGCCCACTACAACTGTAGCAACATGCCTCAAAAGCACGAGAAGGGAAAAGCATCGTCTTCTGGCTCC
Source organism: Ficus carica (assembly GCA_009761775.1). Lineage (NCBI taxonomy): Eukaryota > Viridiplantae > Streptophyta > Magnoliopsida > Rosales > Moraceae > Ficus > Ficus carica. The sequence goes on from CM019745.1 coordinate 17,474,132, forward strand.
TCTAGCCTCCGTCTTGTTGATAAAAAATTTGTGAATGAGGCGGCCAAGGTCAAATTCGGGAAATTCATGGAGAAAAATAAGTCTGTAATTGTGGAGAGGGGTTTAAGGCCTCCCGAATTTGACATCGAAGGCGACATCGCAAACAACATCGTACAGCGACAGTGGCAAAACCTCACCGACATGCAAGACCCAGCAGTCACAACAGTTGTGAGGGAATTCTATGCCAATGGTTATTATCAGCGAGACAACGATGAAGTTTGTGTGCGGGGAACGATGGTATCTTTCTCCCCGGATGTAATCAACAGGTACTTTGACATAGGGACGATCGAAGATGATGAATACGCTACGTTCCTTGAAGAAGGAGGGGATTATGACCCCATTGTCAGAGAGATGTGTATTCCAGGTACCGAATGGACCTCAAGGGAGGACGATAGTGATGTCGCACACTACTTCCCAGAAAATTGCCTGAACATTTACGCCAAGGCATGGAATAAATTCATTTGCGCCTCCATTATGCCCACCAAACACGAGCACCATGTGTATACAAACCAAGCTGCCCTACTGTATGCAATTTGCAAAGGTTGGAGCATTGATATTGGTGTAGTTATTAGGGATGATTTGGTGAAGTCCCTCGAGGTGAGGACAACAGGTGCTCATACTCATCCATGTCTTATTACTGGGTTGTGTCGAAATGCTGGTGTGACAATTGATCCAGACGAGTCCGAAGAGACCATGTGGTACGTTAATTGATAAATCTTCAATGGATAAATTTGTTAAATGGCCTGGGGGCAGGCACATCGAATCCGGCTTGGGTTTTGAGCTCTATGACAACGATGATGCACCCCGACCTCCCAACCTACTCCCGCGACTTCGTGTTTTGGGAGGGAGGAATCAGATTCGAGGAGTTTCAGCCCATCAAACACATTCTATACAGGAGCGTGAGCGGATAATTATGGAGAATCGTCATCGCCAACCATCCCGCCCCCGCACACGCCACGAAGAAGCTGGTCCATCATCCGCGCCAGATACGACCCATGTTGTCCCCCCTATCGAGGATGTTTATAGGATGGCGGTCCAACATGGCCAAAATCTAACGAAACTGCAGGGCAGACTCAATCAACAGGACCGCGTCCTCCATGAGGTCTTAGATCGAGTTAAAGATATGCAACAGCGTGACATCATGAGGAGCCGTTATGAGTTGCAGTTCCATCACTATTTGGCTTCTCGAGGTCTTCCTAACTCGTCCACCGCAATGCCTCCCGCCTATCCCGATTACCTCCTCCGGCCTTACAATCCTCCACCACCACCACCAGAAACTCAAGAGGGGAGTGATGACAATGAGGGGATGTAACTTCATCCCCGAGGTATGTGTCCTTGTGCTTTTATTCGGTCCAACATTGAGGACAATGTTGTCTACAAGTTTGGGGGGAATGAACGTTTGTTTTTCGGTTCTTTCATATGCTTTCTCTAATCATCTCATTTTTTTTAGGAATAGTTAAATTCTAGTTTAGTGTTTTCTTGCGTAGTCACCTTTTGTTTAAAAAAAAAATGTGCGTTTTTGTTGGCAAAAGATGACCATGAATCGATGATAATGACAACTGCGAATTGTTATCTTGAGGTCGTTTGTAACGTCTTTCAATTGTGGTTTCTGTGTGCTTGATACTTACGCTAGCTAGAGACACTTTTGACTCTTAATCACTTGAACACCAAAATCTTAGCCACTCACTCTTTCAAATAACTAGAGAACATTTATGCAATTAGCTAGGTTCATGGTCTATCAAGAGCTCTAGAACCCAATTTGGTGAAACTCAAGGCGAAATCCTAAGTTAGGTAACATGGAGAAATGATTTAGGCAAATTTTTTTTTGGACCGTTTGAGCCGTTCTAGCCAACCTTTCGGAAATTATCCCTTGTTGTCCCCTTTTGAGCCTGTAAGCCAATTTCTTTTTCACCCACATTAGTATAACCTAACCCAAAAAAAAAAAAATAAATAAATAAAAATAAAAATAAAAAATTACCAAACACTTAACCCATCACTTTAGGCACGAATTGCATTCTTCATTGTATTCGAGTGCATTGTGGTTAGCATGAGCTTGGGATTGGGGTTTGGATCATTCTTCGCTGGTTGTATTGTATCTATTTTCGTGTTACTTAATCTAAAAAAAAATTCCTGGAATGAAAGGGTGATTGATTGTGTTGATGTAAAATCGGGGATTTTGGGGTCTTCCATTGAATGCTTGTAAAGTATCAGATATTGAAGGTGCAAGGCGTGCTTAGGGTGAATTGAGCTTAAAATTTTTCTTTCACCGACCCTTTACTTAAGCCTTACGTTATAAGCCGTTCAAAGTCCTATTGATCTCCTGTGTTACACTAACCTACATTAGTGGAGAGCAACACTTAATTGGGCCTATAGTTGTTCTTAAGTGCATCATGTAGCGATAAGTCCATGAACTTCCTTAATGCATAAATCAATCCGGTGTTTGACGGTTGGGTGGTTTTGACCTTCACACACACACGAGTCTTGAGTGGATTTGTGCTAGTGTCAAGTGTTGAAATTCTAGATAATCACAATGGTTGATTTTCCTTTCGAGCTTAAGACATTTGTAGATTTTGAGGTAAAATTCATGGTCGTCAATTTTGTTGCTCAGCTTCACACATTTTTTTTTTTTTTTTTGTTTTGTTGTTGCTCGAGGACTAGCAAAATTCTAAGTCTGGGGGTATTTGATAAGTGAGCTTTTACTCACTTATTTATTGTCTTGAAATGAGATAATTTACAAAATCTTCTAGTTTTTAGATTGGTTTAATGTGTTTGTGAGTGTTTCAAATAAACAAGAAAAATAAATTGGGTTTTAGAAGAATTGGAGATGAAAATCGAGTTTTAGCCCGCAGCGGGTGCGCCCAGCCAGCGCGCGGCTCAGCAGCGCGCGCCCCACCAGAGCGCGCAGCCGCACGCTCTCAGGCGCCTTCTCGCGTGCTGAGGCGCGCCTTCTCTCCACCTGAAGCTCCCAACAAAAAGGAAGCGGACTGAGAAGAAAAAAGAGGAGGGGGATCAGGAGCGAGAGTGAGAAAAAGGACTGAAACAGAGTGGAGAGAGAAAAGAAAAAACCTTAAATCTCAGAAGAAACCCTAAATTTCAAGTGGATTTTGGAAGGAAGCTGCTGGAGATTTGGGCTGCACTACATTGGAGTTTTATTTTTCTTCCTCTTCTCTCCTCTTGTTCTTATATCTAGTAGTTCTTTATTTTTCTGAATCCTTCATGTATTTTCAGATTTGTTCAAGCTTGAATATGTTTGAGTTTACATTGATGAATTGCTAGATTTTCATGCTAGGGGACTTGATGTAATCTTGTTACAGTTATGCTATGAATATTTAATGCTATTTGATATTTCTCATGCCCAAATATTTGTGTTCTTCTTTGCTTAATGCCTTAATCAATTGAAAATTGACCAAAGGATTTAGATATGTGGATTTAGGCTTGAGAGAGTCACTTACACATGTTGGGATTTGTTGAACACAGCCTAGTAAGTATTGGAATCGGGAGATGAATATGTTCTAGGTAATCACAAATGAATTATAGCTTAATGAATGCACAATTAATTTATCTAATAGGGATATTAATTAGGTTGTTTTGCATATATTTGACTCGGCACTCGAGAGAGGGAGTTGGATTATTATAGGAATTTCATGATTAATATTTGGCTTGAGGAAGATCAATGGCATTGAATAGGATTAGAATAACTAAGCAAGATGAAATCAAGAACCCTAGCTACTTTATCATTAGAGCCCCCTTCAATCCTAAAACATTCCGTGTATCGTTTTATTTGCTTATCCAATTAGTTAATATTTTAATTTTGTTCTGTTAACATCATTCTAATTCTAATTTGTCTGGATAAAACTCGGTTATTTTAGTCGTAGTACTTAGCTAGATTTTAGGAACACAATCCTCGTGGGACACGACACTACTCACTACTTTATTACTTGATGACCTCGTGCACTTGCGAGTAGAAAATAGGTGTGATAATTTCGCATTGATCAAGAATGTAGGGGACGGAGGAATGGCGGCGAGAGGGAGAGGGAAAAAGGCTTGGAGTTAGAGAGAGAGGGAGGAATGGCGACAAGAGAGAGAGGGAAAAAGGCTCGGAGTTAGAGAGAAAGAGAGGAATGGCGGTGCGAATGTAGAGAAGGAGCGGAGAGCGATAAATGGAAGGAGGATATGGGCGGCTTTGGGTTTGGTGTTAGAGTTTATATTAGAGAGTGAAAAAGGCTCGGAATGTAATGGGGTGGGAAATAGGGTATTTTTTTGGGTTTTAATATATGCTCCAAAAAGTTGAACAATTTCAAAAATTTTTAAAATTCCCGCATTCATACCTACCACGATGGTTTTTTGGAAAAACCGTCGTGGTAGGGTGAAAAATTTAAAAAAAAATTTTAACCTACCACGACGGAAAAAACCGTCGTGGTAGACAACAGTTTTTTTCCAAAAATCGTCGTGGTAGGTCAAAAAAAAAATTTTTGATTTTTTTTTTTAAATTTTTGAATTTTTTTTTTTTTTTTTTTTTTGAAAAATTCCCTCCTTCGTACCTACCACGACGGTTTTTGAAAGACCGTCGTGGAAGCGACGGCTTCCACGACGGTTTTCGGAAACTCTGTTCTGCTCCGTGTTTTTACGTATTTTCCATTGATGGTTTTTTTTAAAAACTGTCGTGAAAACGCCGTCGTGGAATCCACATTTTGTAGTAGTGATTGGGGGTGCTTTTCGGTTCTGCTCAAGTTCTTGCGTTCGGCTTTGTGAGGGGAATGCAGCGACCAAAGTATTTGTCATCGAAAATTGAAACTGTTATATGCAAATGAAAAAAAGAATAAACGAAGGAAACGATTCAGGACATCTAAGGTGAATTATAAAACTAGGAAGCAACAACTATTAATTAAACAAGGAAAATTAATTAAATAACAAACAAACAATAATAGAGTTGTGTTCTGCTGTTACTAATAGCTTAAAGGAAACATGAAAAAACAAGGTCCCAAATAAAACTTAAAAATGATTTAAAATATGAACGAAATAGACTGGTAGGAGCCGGAGCCGGAGGCGTCGGCAGAGAAGGAATTGTAGTAGGCCACCAAGGATGCAGAAGAGGAAAGACACACGAGCCATATCTGCATCTGCAATCTTTTATTGGAAAAGATCCTGATATCGATTTCTATGACCAGAACGAATATGATTTGTTAAGAAAACCGCATCTCCATCTTCGGGATGAAGAGCAACAAGCAACAACGACATACTTTTATCTCTCTTTTTAAACCTAACATCGTGAATCCAAACCCACGAGGCATTGTGGTGATCATCAACAAGTTCCCAAACTTTTAAGACATAGGAGTTGACATTCTTAAACAAAAAGAAGAGTGATCAAAGCCGGACCCGTCCCCGAACCACTCCAAGACGTGGGTTTAGAGGGAATTGACGCTGCGAAGATCGGCAGTGGCCAAAATCATTCCATCTCCTTCTCATGTTCATCTATCCCAAATCCGCAGTATATAATTCTGTTGTTCCCAACGGACGACCGATGCCAACAAAATAACATCTTTGAAAACCGAAGGAACGTCAATTTGCTCCATTGTCCCGTCTCTCAGATGAAAAGACTGTCACAGTTAACATACGTATCTAAGGATTGCGAGTTGCAGCAACTACAATTGGCCTGCTTGCACACAAAACCACACCTATATATTTCAAGGAAACCATATCGACAGCAGGCGGGGGGCTTGGGGAGCTTAATGCATTGCTTAGTGAGGGGATTGCATATTGAGAAATGCTGCGGACCCACTCTCATCAGCAACAAGTCGTCGTAGGCACGAAATCTAGATAACGACCTTGAAATATAAGCGGCCTTCTGAGCGAGGGGAAACAAGGGAGAACCAGCGCTTGCAGACGGAGCCACAATGGATAACTGATCTGGAATCGGGAAGCCGGATCAAAATCTCCTCCAGAAGATCGTCGGTAACGGCATCATATGTATGAATATGGAAAAAGCTGATGATGGCGATGATGATGATTGTCCTTTTCCAAGCTGCTGCTGCTGCTGGAGCTTGCGTCTTTTCACCCTAACCCTGTCGGATTGTCTTCCTGCAATAAGAAGCAGCAGGAATAAAAAGAAAAAGACGACAACACCAAGCAAGGATTGCAGAAAAAAAAAACCGTAAGGTTTCATTTTCAGATGCTAAATGCATAGAAAAAGAATACATAATATACTGATCAATTAAAATGGTTAAAAATACATGCTTAAATAATTATTGTTGGGATTTTTTTTAATTTAAAGAAATACTATTTCCATTTATAGTTAATGTATGTGATCTATGTTTTTAATATTTTATTAAAAATTTCTAAATATAGCTATGTGAATTAAAGAGTATTTGATTTTTCAAAAATTAAAAGCAAAGAAAAATAATGCATAATATTAATTAGTTAAAAATGCATTTTTTTAAAATGGGTAATTGTATCCCAAATCATTTGTAGAATTCATATATGTATATGTGTGTGTGTGTGCATATATATAATTGTTTCTTCTTTTCAGTTTGAAAATAGTAGTGTGTGTTAAGAGGGAAAATGGTAAAATCGTTGAAGAATGAGTAGAAAATATATTATTGTTCTACAGTGTTTTACATAGTTTCCTACAGTGTTTTCTGCTTTTTTTTTTTTTTTTTTTTTTGTTTTCGAAACTGTTTTCCAACTTGACCGTTTCAAAATTTTTTTTAACAAAAACCAAGAGATTAATAAAGTCCAAAATTTTCTAGTTCTGGATCCACCGTTTCGAAAAGCAGAAAAAAGGAAACTCAACAAATTAATACTCTTGCTTTCAATATATGAATGTCGTTGGATTTCTCACAAAAGAAGAAGAAAGATTTTTTACACCCACCGGGTGGATGGGTTGGTTGTAAAGCAGGGTGACTTTACACTACTACAGAATACAAATTCCACGACGGTTAAAAACCGTCGTGATAATAATTACACGATGGTTTTCTAACCGTCGTGGAATCCACAGTCGTGGTATATATATCGATACCATGACGGTTAGTAAACCGTCGTGATAACTCTGATACCACGATGGTTACTATACCGTCGTGTTATCCGAGATACAACGACGGTCAATAGACCGTCGTGGTATCTTGTTTACCATCTTCATCGGGATTGAATCTAGGTGAGTTGAGTCGTCGTGGTTTTCCAATTTGAGTTTGAGTTGAGTGTTCTTCCTTGTGCTTTTGCAACATTTTAAATCAATCTAAAACAACTCCGCACCAAAACACGTTAAAAAACCAAAAAAAGTTGTAATTAAATCATTACAAAATTATTGTTAAGGCGTGCAAGTAAACATATGTTTCTACTTAATTAATTACGGAAATGACACACAACTTAATAAAAGAGGCATTTGATCTTTCCATGTCATGTGCTAACATCTAAGTCACAACATCAACGACGGTTTCCGGAAAATTGTCGAAGCCGTGCATAGCCCAATCAATTTTATTCAATATAAAACCAATTCGAACTAAAATAAGCATAGTATCGAACATGTCAAACGCTATAATATAAGTCACATAATCAAGCAATTTAATTCAAGCTTACTACTATTCTAACTCAAAAGGTAATTTAGCAAACATGTCATATACAAAATTTTAACTCTAAACATCAACTATTTCTCCGTCGCTGGCGACGTTCCCACCTCCGGCGACGGAAGGCGGCAACCCAACCCCGACGCCGGTGACCCACCCCAGGCCCCCCACCACCGGCCCCAGCCCCAGCCGCCCCCCACCCAGACGCGGCCCCCTACTCCTCGGCCCCGGCAACCCCCCACTCCTCGGCCCCAAACCGTCACAAACAAACCAAAACTAAGTCTTACTCAAAGAGGAATTTGGTCGAACATGTAGTGTGCATAAAATTAACATGCAAGAGCAAAACTTTTTTCCGTTTAAAAAATAACCCAAAATCAAAAACACAATAAAAAATCACCGAAAATGAAGTTTACAATTATCTTAGCTAACTTCCATCAACCGTTTAGTGAAATAGCAAATATAAACTAACTATTTAATGTGGGTATGGGCGGGTCTTGGCGACGGCGACAAACCGTTGGCGACGGCGAGGGTGTGGACGACGGTGCAAAACCGGAAAATCCGGACAAGGTGGCGACGACGGCGAGGAAAGAGAGAGAGGGCGAGGAAAAGTTTTAATGGAGATGGGAGCCAAGAGAGTAAATAAAGGATGCAAGGCAAGCAAAGAGGGAGAAAGTGGACGGGGCAATGGCTACCGGAAATTAGAGAGAGAGAGTGGAGGGATTGAAGTATTTCATTTGTTTTTATATCTAGGGAGCAAAATTTGGGCTACATTCAAGCGCACACGCTTCCCGGGTAATTTTTAAATTTTCTCGATACGGATACCACGACGGTTTTTTGAAGACCATCGTGGTACCCCCCCACGGTGGGAGATACTTTATGTAAGATTTCTCAAATTAATTACATCTTCATGTCGTTGTTTCTCAAATTAGGTTTTTCTTTATGTAAGATTTCCATCGTTGCTGTTGTCGTGACTAATGGGGGTGATCGACGATTCGGTGATTTTTGAAGGAGAAGGAGTTGGAAGGTCTTAGTTAAGAGTTTATTGATCAAATCTAGCTCAACAAGCTTCCGACAGTTTGAGATCCGGTGAAGCCATGGTGATCTGATGGTTGGTATCACAATCTTTTTACCTTTAATTAATCCGATTGATTTCCTCTGAGTTGTGATGCGTGGTGGAGTGGTTGTTCCATGTAGAATGAGAATTTTGTGATCAATGTTATTTTGTATTCATGCTTTACTTTTGTGTCTTCATTTTAATTTTATAATAAAGGAGGTAGTTCTCCCACCTCCAGTTTGTTTTGTGTGTATGTGTCCCGCTTGAGTTGTTTTCTGGTGGTAGATGTCTATTAGTGTCGCTATTATTATAATTAGACAGAGTTTGTTGTAGTCTCTGTGTTGCAAGTGACTTTCTCGCGATCAATCGAAATATTCTATTGATTGTAGATTTTTTCTTTAAAAAGAGAGAGAGAGAGAGAGAAAGAGCTTTTGTAAAATTATTTTTTAAAATTTTTATTAATAAAATGGCATCGAACAAGCAGAAAGGGAAATATTTGCCAAATTGACTTTACAAAAAAGTGAAATTAGGTAAATGAATTTCCCAATTTCTTTTCTATTTTTTTTTATTCAAAAAAATGTTGACTATATAAGTAATGAATATTTAATTCATAAAATCATTTGAAATATAAATTAATAGTTAAAAAAAAAAAAGAACAATGAGAGTTTGAGAAAATAGAAATGATCCTACCCTCTCTGTTTTTCCTCCCGAGTTCCCACCCACCCCCAATCCGTCAAGCACTCCGGCACCAATGGCTGGCCACTCTCCATATTCTCCATTCATCAACATTCAAAGAGCCCATTAAAACAACACATAAGAGCACGAGATGTCAGAGTCGTTGCTTTCGCCGTCGCCGCCTTTGATGTCACTGTAGCCAGCCACGTTGTGGCTGCCATCCCCACCTCCAAAGTTGGGTGAAATTGTTGAATAGGTGATATATTTTTTCAAATTTTCAGTTTTTGATTTTTTCCTTTAAAATTTATTTGATCGGTGAAATTTTAGATCATGGATTGTGATTTACTATTAGGAATTTTTATTGTTGAGCTTTTAATTGTGCAACATTGATTTCATTGTCTTTTGGTATTCAGAACAACCATAAAAATGTTCTGAACGACCCGTAGTCGCTCTGTTGAAATAATGATTTTGTTTCTTTTTCTTATTTATTTGTTTTTTGTTTTTTTGCTTTTTAATTTGATAGGATTGTGTGAGTTTAATAACCAAAAACATTAGGTGAAAAATTTATGAACGACCGCTTAGTTGTTCCTGCCAAATAGTTTATTATTTCGTTTTTAAACAAATCAATCCAATTAGCAAAACTGAAATTATCTTAGTAAGTTTCCTTAGCCGCAATTTGGCAAATCTCTAAAAACGGAAACATTATTTTTTTTCATAACAAATTCAGTATTCTTTGTCAAAACTTCAATAAAATCTGTTAGGATTATGTAATTATTTCAATAAACAAATAATTGTGTTGATCTTTACATGAACGTGCTTGTATGATGAGACATATGAAGTATGGTTTTTTTTTTTTTTTTTTTTTTTGTTGGAAAATGATATGTGCGTACTTAGAACAAAAAAAGAAAAAAGAAAAAAAGGAACGACCATGATTAGTTTACGAACAATTAGTTAGTCGTTCCAACAAATGATGATTTGGTTTTGGTTTTGATTTTCATTCCGACACACCAACTATTGTAAAAAAAAAAAAAAAAAAAAAAAAAAAAAAAATCATGATCACGATCACAATTTTATAATACTATTTATTACACCAATCACTATATGTTTAAGGAAAGAACCAAGAATATAGAGGATGGGGTTGATGAGGCAGAATTGAGTATGTGAAAGACCACGAGAGCCAATTGGAAAGGCAAAGGAAAAGAGAAAGATTTTATAAAAAAGAGCAAGATGTTCCTAAAAGGACCAAGATGCTACCAAGCCCATAAAAACACTTTGAATGATAATGAAATCTAATGTTATCTGCACTTTGATCATCTTGTAGGATTTTATATTGTTATCTATTTGTATTATTAGGTTACAGTAAGGTTATTTGTTTTCATATGTAAAGACAACTTGGTTTCTATTTCAATTTTAATGAGATTGTGTAACTGTGGCTATTTTGTTTGTGAAAATCACATATGTATGATCAGGAACAACCGTAAAAATACTTGGAACGACCGTGAAAAGTTATAGAACAGCCATCTGGTCGTTCCATCCAAATAAGGGTTTCTTCACTTTAAATTTTTTAATAAAAAATAAAAAAAAAACCAAATGATGGTCTTTCTTCATATATGATTTGGCTCGAAAGCTTCAGAATAACCACAAAGAGAAGGAACGACCACGAAAATTTACGGAACAACCAATTAATCGTTCATTGTAAAACTTGACTTAGTTTTTTTTTTTTTTTTAATAAAAAACAAAACTAACTTATTGAAGGTCTTTTTCTTCATGTATGATTTGGCACAAAAGCCTCGTAACGACCACAAAAAAGGAGGAGTGACCATTAAAGTTAACAGAACAATCATTCGATTTTCCTTCTAAATAGTATCTTTTTATGCTTATTTTTTTTGAAAAATCAAAATTAATGAAAATAAACCATCTTCAAATGAATAAGTGTAATTTAGCATGGATTAATCTCAAATAGTAAATGATAATATATTGTCTTGATGTTAACATCATCTTAATATCACAACTAATATCTTACAAATGTCGATGACTAAGCTACATGTTCGTACACTATTTTAAAAGGTTAAGTAAAAGTTAGGCTTTTTGTGACATTTATTGTTAGTCATCCTTATAAATTTCAACAACACCATACAAAAGTCTCACAACAACCACGAAAAAAGAAGAATGACCACTAAAATTTTTGGAACACCATTCAGTCGTTCATTCTAAATCTTTACTTCATTTTTTTTCTTTGAACGAAGAACAAAAATAACTAGATAAGGGTCTTTCTTAATGTATGATTTGCCTTAAAACTTTCGGAACGACCACAAAGGAAAAGTAACGACCACTAAAATTTTAAGAACAATAATTTGGTCACTCTTTCTAAATAGTCCCTTTTTTGGGTCATTTATTATTTTTTCTTTTAAAAGTGAAATTTAATGATAATAAAACCTCTTAAAAATAAATAAATTCTTTTTAGTATAGATTTATCTCAAATAACAAACAATCATGCCTTTTGCTTTGACATTAACATCACTTTATTATTACTAATAATATCTCACAAATGTTGATGATTTAGTTATATATGTTCTTATACTGTTTCAAAAGGTTAAGTTAAAAGTTAAGCTTTTCATAATATTATTGTTGTTAGTAGTCTAAAACATTATGAATTTCAATGACACCATGCAAAAGCCTCAGAACGATCACTAAAATTTTTGGGAATGGTTGTTCCGTCTAAATCTTGACTTAATATTTTTCGTTAAAGGAAAACGAAAAATAACCATATAATGGTATTTCTTTTATGTATGATTTGCACCAAAACCCTAGGAACGGCCACAAAAAAGAAAGAATAACCACTAAAACTTCAATAACAACTATTCGATTATCTTTCTAAAAAATGACTTTAGTTTTTTTTCTTTAAACGAAAAATGAAAATTACCAAATGAAAGTCTTTCGTCATGTATGATTTGTCTCAAAAACCTCGGAATGACCACAAAAAAAAAAAAAAAAAAAAAAAGAATGAATGATCACTAAAATTTCAAGAATAACCACTTAATCGTTCCTTTTAAATAGTCCATTTTTTTGCTCTGGAGGAACAAGATAAATGGTTTCTGTACATGCCAACATCCAAGTCATCTTCAACCATAAGTGTTTCAACATTCAAATCCACTTTTGTTTACACAAAGTTTAGTTTGTGCTAAGTAGACTTAATAATTTCAAAAGAACAAGATATTTGGCAAAAAAAAAAAAAAAAAAAAAAAAAAAAAAAAAATCGTTGGAATGACCAGGAAAAACTATCATTTTTTCACATAGTCGTTCAGAACAAATGACGGTCGTTCTGTCTGAGTTATCTTCAACTTTCATCTGCAACAATGTCAATCTCCAAATTTGTTTTTTTTTTTGAAAAAATTGATTTTTTTGGTTAAATAAACATATACATTTATATATAATCTTTTAAAACTACCTTACAAACAGCATCAAGCCATTACTAAATTTATAAGCATTTTTCCAAAATCCGATTTCTTCTCTCTCTTTTTTTTCGTCTTCAAAGCCCTTGATTGTAGAACATTAAGAGCTCAATTACTATTGACGTCAATCTTCGGGTGTGCTATTATTGTCAAAAAATGGAGTGACTGTTGAAAAATTTGGGATGATTCTTGGGTTTCTCTCACACGAATGCTTCCCCTGCTCAGTCCCCATATTTTGGTGTTTTTTGGTTTTTTCCTTATTATGAGTTAAATCTAAATATATATATATATTTTTTAATATTTTTTTTAAGAAGAAAGTCATTTTACTAATTAAAATTTTTATAAAATCATTTTACAAATTAAAGAAAATGAACAGCCGGGTTTGCCGATTTTCATGTCGTAGAAGCTTCACTTGACCTAACACAGAACACAGAGAAATAGAGTTTCAATCCATGGAGGGATCGCGAGAGCTTCAGTGCATCGGGAAATTGGAGATTACGAAACCGAAGCCCGTCGGTTTCCTCTGCGGCTCTATTCCCGTTCCCACCGACAAAGCCTTTCACTCCTTCACTTCCGCTCTCTTTCCTTCCCGCCAAACGTCCCTACTCTCTCTCTCTCTCTCTCTACACATATATATATATATATGTGTGTGTGTGTGTGTGTGTGTGTGTGTGTGTGCTTTTGTGTTTGTTTGTTTGATTTGTGTATGAAATCTGAGATTGAACTGTTTCTTATTGTTCGCGTAAGTGCTCCTCGGTACCGGATGTTCGACGGAGACCGATCTTAATAGGCCGCCTCTTCTCTCCAATTTCCCGGAGATGGTTCTTCCGATGCGCGTGCCTTGCCCAGAGCCGCC